>JAWPHD010007499.1:0-128223 GCA_037043455.1 Cyrtodaria siliqua | reverse complement strand
GTTATAGCTTCATATTCAATATACCTATGCAATAAACTAGGTTTCAGCTTCATGTTCAATATACCTATGCAATAAATTAGGTTTCAACTTCATATTCAATATACCTAAGCAATAAACTAGGTTTCAGCTTCTTATTCAATATACCTATGCAATAAATTAGGTTTCAGCTTCATATTCAATATACCTAAGCAATAAACTAGGTTTCAACTTCATAGTCCATATACCTATGCAATAAACTATGTTTCCGCTTCATATTCAGTATTATTAGGCAATACACTAGGTTTCAGCTTCATATTCAATATACATGTACCTAAGCAATAAACTATGTTTCAGCTTCATATTCAATATATCTATGCCATAAACTAGGTTTCAGCTTCATATTCAATATACCTAAGCAATAAACTAGGTTTCAGCTCCATATTCAATATACCTAAGCAATAAACTAGGTTTCAGCTTCATAGTCAATACACCTAAGCAATAAACTATGTTTCAGCTTCATATTCAATATACCTAAGCAATAAACTATGTTTCAGCATCATATTCAATATACCTAAGCAATAAACTAGGTTTCAGCTTCATAATCAATACACCTAAGCAATTAACTAGGTTTCAGCATCATATTCAATACACCTAAGCAATAAACTAGGTTTCAGCATCATATTCAATATACCTGAGTAATACACTAGGTTTCAGCTTCATATTCAATACATCTGTGTAATAAACTAGGTTTCAGCTTCATATTCAATATACCTAAGCAATAAACTAGGTTTCAGCTTCATATTCAATATATCTAAGCAATAAACTAGGTTTCAGCTTCATATTCAATATACCAATGAATTAAACAAGGAGTCAGCTTCATATTCTATATACCTAAGCAATAAACTAGGTTTCAACTTTATATTCAATATATCTTAGTAATAAACTAGGTTTCAGCATCATATTCAATATACCTAAGTAATAAACTAGGTTTCAGCTTCATATTCAATACATCTGTGTAATAAACTAGGTTTCAGCTTCATATTCAATATACCTAAGCAATAAACTAGGTTTCAGCTTCATATTCAATATTTCTAAGCAATAAACTAGGTTTCAGCTTCATATTCAATATACCTATGAATTAAACAAGGAGTCAGCTTCATATTCTATATACCTAAGCAATAAACTAGGTTTCAACTTTATATTCAATATATCTAAGTAATAAACTAGGTTTTAGCTTCATATTCAATATACCTAAGCAATAAACTAGATTTCAGCTTCATATTCAATATACTTATGCAATAAATTAGGTTTCAGCTTCATATTCAATATACCTAATCAATAAACTATATTTCAGCTTCATGTTCAATATACCTATGCAATAAACTAGGTTTCAGCTTAATATTCAATATACCTAAGTAATAAACTAGGTTTCAGCTTCATGTTCAATATACCTATGCAAATAATCTAGGTTTCAGCTTCATATTCAATATACCTAAGCAAACTATGTTTCAGTTCCATGTTCAATATACCTATGCAATAAATTAGGTTTCAGCTTCATATTCAATATACCTATGCAATAAACTAGGTTTCAGCTTTATGTTCAATATACCTATGCAATAAATTAGGTTTCAACTTCATATTCAATATACCTAAGCAATAAACTAGGTTTCAGCTTCTTATTCAATATACCTATGCAATAAATTATGTTTCAGCTTCATATTCAATATACCTAAGCAATAAACTAGGTTTCAACTTCATAGTCCATATACCTATGCAATAAACTAGGTTTCAGCTTCATATTCAGTATTATTAGGCAATACACTATGTTTCAGCTTCATATTAAATATATCCATGCCATAAACTAGGTTTCAGCTTCATATTCAATATACCTAAGCAATAAACTAGATTCCAGCTTCATAGTCAATATACCTATGCAATAAACTAGGTTTGAGCTTCATATATAATATACCTATGCAATAAACTAGGTTTCAGCTTCATATTCAATATACTTAAGCAATAAACTAGGTTTCAGCTTCATATTCAATATACTTAGGCAATACACTAGGTTTCAGCTTCATATTCAATATACATGTACCTAAGCAATAAACTAAGTTTCAACTTCATATTCAATATATCTATGCCATAAACTAGGTTTCAGCTTCATATTCAATATACCTAAGTAATAAACTAGGTTTCATCTTCATATTCAATATAACTAAGCAATAAACTAGGTTTCAGCTTCATATTCAATACACCTATGCAATAAATTAGTTTCAGCTTCATAGTCAATATACCTATGCAATAAACTAGGTTTCAGCTTCATAGTCAATATACATATGCAATAAACTAAGTTTCAGCTTCATATTCAATATATCTAAGGAATAAACAAGGTTTCGGCTTGATAATCAATATACCAATGAAATAAACTAGGTTTCAGCTTCATATGCAATATACCTAAGCAATAAAATCGGTTCTCGCTTCATAATCAATATACCTAAGCTTATAAACTAAGTTTCAGCTTCATATACAATATACCTAAGCAATAAACTAGGTTTCAGCTTCATATGCAATATACCTATGCAATAAACTAGGTTTCAGCATCATAAACAATATACCTAAGCTATAAACTAGGTTTCAGCTTCGTATTCAATATACCTATGCAATAAACTAGGTTTCAGCATCATTATCAGTATACCTATGCAATAAACTAGGGTTCAGCTTCATAGTCAATATACCTATGCAATAAATTAGGTTTCAGCTTCATATTCAATATACTTAGGCTATACACTAGGTTTCAGCTTCATATTAAATATACATGTACCTAAGCAATAAACTATGTTTCAGCTTAATATTCAATATACCTATGCCATAAACTAGGTTTCAGCTTCATATTCAATATACCTAAGCAATAAACTAGGTTTCAGCTTCATATTCAATTTACCTAAGCAATAAACTAGGTTTCAGCTTCATATTCAATATACCTAAGCAATAAACTAGGTTTCAGCTTCATATTCTATATACCTAAGCAATAAATTATGTTTCAGCTTAATATTCAATATACCTATGCCATAAACTAGGTTTCAGCTTCATATTCAATATACCTAAGCGATAAACTAGGTTTCAGCTTCATATTCAATTTACCTAAGCAATAAACTAGGTTTCAGCTTCATATTCAATATACCTATGCGATAAGCTAGGTTTCAGCTTCATATTCAATATACCTATGCAATAAACTAGGTTTCAGCTTAATATTCAATACACTTCTGCAATAAACTAGGTTTCAGCTTCATATTCTAAATACCAATGCAACAAACTGGGTTTCAGCTTCATTTTCAATATACCTATGCAATAAACTAGGTTTCAGCTTAATATTCAATACACTTCTGCAATAAACTAGGTTTCAGCTTCATATTCTAAATACCAATGCAATAAACTAGGTTTCAGCTTCATTTTCAATATACCTATGCGATAAGCTAGGTTTCAGCTTCATATTCAATATACCTATGCAATAAACTAGGTTTCAGCTTAATATTCAATACACTTCTGCAATAAACTAGGTTTCAGCTTCATATTCTAAATACCAATGCAACAAACTAGGTTTCAGCTTCATAATTAATATACCAATGCAATAAACTAGGTTTCAGCTTCATAATCAATATACCTAAGCAATAAACTAGGTTTCAGCTTCATAGTCAAAAAACCTAAGCAATAAACTAGACTTCAGCTTCATAATCAATATACCTAAACAATAAACTAGGTTTCAGCTTGATATTTAATATACCTATGCAATAAACAAATTGTCAGCTTCATATTCAATAAACGTAAGCAATAAACTAGGTTTCAGCTCCATATTCAATTTACCTAAGCAATAAACTATGTTTCAGCTTCATATTGAATATTCCTAAGCACTAAACTAGGTTTCTGCTTGATATTCAATATTCCGATGCAATAAACTATGTTTCAGCTTCATTTTCAATATACCTAAGCAATAAACTAGGTTTCAGCTTTATAATCAATATGCCTTAGCAATAAACTAGGTTTCAGCTTGATATTCAATATTATGCAATACATTGGGTTTCAGCTTCATATTCAATACACATGTGCAATAAACTAGGTTTCAGCTTCATATTTATGATACCTAAGCAATATATTTTGTGTCAGCTCCATAGTCAATATACCTAAGCATAAACTATGTTTCAGCTTCATATTCAATATACCTATGCAATAAACTAGGTTTTAGCTTCATATTCAATATACCTATGCAATAAACTAGGTTTCAGCTTCATATTCAATATACCTTTGCAATAAACTAGGTTTCAGCTTCATAGTCAATATACATATGCAATAAACTAAGTTTCAGCTTCATATTCAATATACCTATGAAATAAACTAGGTTTCAGCTTCATATTCAATATACCTATGCAATAGACTAGGTTTCAGCTTCATATTCAATACACCTATGCATATAAACTAGGTTTAAGCTTCATATTTAATAGACCTAAGCAATAAACTAGGTTTCAGCTTCATTTTCAATATACCTAAGCAATCAACTAGATTTCAGCTTCATAATCAATATACCTAAGCAATAAACCAGATTTCAGCTTGGTATTTAATATACCTATGCAATAAACTAGATGTCAGAATCATATTCAATACACCTAAGCAATAAACTATGTTTCAGCATCATATTCAATATACCTAAGCAATAAACTATGTTTCAGCATCATATTCAATATACCTAAGCAATAAACTAGGTTTCAGCTTCATAATCAATACACCTATGCAAAAAACTAGGTTTCAGCTTCATATTCAATACACCTAAGCAATAAACTAGGTTTCAGCATCATATTCAATATACCTAAGTAATAAACTAGGTTTCAGTTTCATATTCAATACATCTGTGTAATAAACTAGGTTTCAGCTTCATATTCAATATACCTAAGCAATAAACTAGGTTTCAGCTTCATATTCAATATATCTAAGCAATAAACTAGGTTTCATCTTCATATTCAATATACCTATGAATTAAACAAGGAGTCAGCTTCATATTCTATATACCTAAGCAATAAATTAGGTTTCAACTTTATATTCAATATATCTTAGTAATAAACTAGGTTTTAGCTTCATATTCAATACACCTAAGCAATAAACTAGATTTCAGCTTCATATTCAATATACCTATGCAATAAATTAGGTTTTAGCTTCATATTCAATATACCTAAGCAATAAACTAGGTTTCAGCTTCATAGTCAATATACATATGCAATAAACTAAGTTTCACCTTCATATTCAATATACCTATGAAATAAACTAGGTTTCAGCTTCATATTCAATATACCTATGCAATAAACTAGGTTTCAGCTTCATATTCAACACACCTATGCATATAAACTAGGTTTCAGCTTCATATTTAATATACCTAAGCAATAAACTAGGGTTCAGCTTCATTTTCAATATACCTAAGCAATAAACTAAATTTCAGCTTCATAATCAATATACCTAAGTAATAAACTAGGTTTCAGCTTGATATTTAATATACCTAAGCAATAAACTATGTTTCAGCATCATATTCAATATACCTAAGCAATAAACTAGGTTTCAGCATCATATTCAATACACCTAAGCAATAAACTAGGTTTCACCATCATATTCAATATACCTAAGTAATAATCTAGGTTTCAGCTTCATATTCAATACATCTGTGTAATAAACTAGGTTTCAGCTTCATATTCAATATACCTAAGCAATACACTAGGTTTCAGCTTCATATTCAATATATCTAAGCAATAAACTAGGTTTCAGCTTCATATTCAATATACCTATCAATTAAACAAGTAGTCATCTTCATATTCTATATACCTAAGCAATAAACTAGGTTTCAACTTTATATTCAATATATCTTAGTAATAAACTAGGTTTAAGCTTCATATTCAATATACCTAAGCAATAAACTAGATTTCAGCTTCATATTCAATATACCTATGCAATAAATTAGGTTTCAGCTTAATATTCAATATACCTAAGTAATAAACTAGGTTTTAGCTTCATGTTCAATATACCTATGCAAATAATCTAGGTTTCAGCTTCATATTCAATATTTCTAAGCAATAAACTATGTTTCAGTTCCATGTTCAATATACATGTGCAATAAATTAGGTTTCCGCTTCATATTCAATATACTTATGCAATAAACTAGGTTTCAGCTTCATGTTCAATATACCTATGCAATAAATTAGGTTTCACCTTCATATTCAATATACCTAAGCAATAAACTAGGTTTCAGCTTCTTATTCAATATACCTATGCAATAAATTAGGTTTCAGCTTCATATTCAATATACCTAAGCAATAAACTAAATTTCAACTTCATAGTCCATATACCTATGCAATAAACTTGGTTTCAGCTTCATATGCAGTATTCTTAGGCAATACACTAGGTTTCAGCTTCATATTTAATATACATGTACCTAAGCAATAAACTATGTTTCAGCTTCATATTCAATATATCTATGCCATAAACTAGGTTTCAGCTTCATATTCAATATACTTAAGCAATAAACAAGGTTCCAGCTTCATAGTCAATAAACCTATGCAATAAACTAGGTTTGAGCTTCATATTCAATATACCTATGCAATAAACTAGGTTTCAGCTTCATATTCAATATACCTTTGCTATAAACTAGGTTTCAGCTTCATATTCAATATACCTAATCAATAATCTAAGTTTTAGCTTCATATTCAATATACCTAAGCAATAAACTAGGTTTCAGCTTCATATTCAATATACTTAGGAATACACTAGGTTTCAGCTTCATAATCAATATACATGTACCTAAGCAATAAACTAAGTTTCAACTTCATATTCAATATATCTATGCCATAAACTAGGTTCCTGCTTCATATTCAATATACCTAAGCAATAAACTAGGTTTCAGCTTCATATTCAATATAACTAAGCAATAAACTAGGTTTCATCTTCATAGTCAATATACCTATGCAATAAATTAGGTTTCAGCTTCATATTAAATATACTTAGGCTATACACTAGGTTTCAGCTTCATATTAAATATACCTAAGCAATAAACTAGGTTTCAGCTTCATATTCATTATACCTTAGCAAAAAACTAGGTTTCAGCTTCATATTCAATATACCTATGCGATAAACTTGGTTTCAGCTTGATATTCAATATACCTATGCAATAAACTAGGTTTCAGCTTAATATTCAATACACGTCTGCAATAAACTAGGTTTCAGCTTTATAATCAATATTCCTAATTAATAAACTAGGTTTTAACTTCATATTCAATATACCTATGCAATAAACTAGGTTTCAGCTTCATTTTCAATATACCTAAGCAATAAAATAGACTTCAGCTTCATAATCAATATACCTAAACAATAAACTAGGTTTCAGCTTGATATTTAATATACCTATGCAATAAACAAGGTGTCAGCTTCATATTCAATATACGTAAGCAATAAACTAGGTTTCAGCTCCATATTCAATTTACCTAAGCAATAAACTAGGCTTCAGCTTCATATTGAATATTCCTAAGCACTAAACTAGGTTTCTGCTTGATATTCAATATACCGATGCAATAAACTATGTTTCAGCTTCATTTTCAATATACCTAAGCAATAAACTAGGTTTCAGCTTTATAATCAATATGCTTTAGCAATAAACTAGGTTTCAGCTTGATATTCAATATTATGCAATAAATTACGTTTCAGCTTCATATTCAATACACCTGTGCAATAAACTAGGTTTCAGCTTCATATTTATGATACCTAAGCATTAAATTGTGTGTCAGCTCCATAGTCAATATACCTAAGCATAAACTATGTTTCAGCTTCATATTTATGATACCTAAGCATTAAATTGTGTGTCAGCTCCATAGTCAATATACCTAAGCATAAACTATGTTTCAGCTTCATATTCAATATACCTATGCAATAAACTAGGTTTTAGCTTCATATTCAATATACCTAAGCAATAAACTAGGTTTCAGCTTCATAGTCAATATACATATGCAATAAACTAAGTTTCAGCTTCATATTCAATATACCTATGAAATAAACTAGGTTTCAGCTTCATATTCAATATACCTATGCAATAAACTAGGTTTCAGCTTCATATTCAATACACCTATGCATATAAACTAGGTTTCAGATTCATATTTAATATACGTAAGCAATAAACTAGGTTTCAGCTCCATATTCAATATACCTATGCAATAAACTAGGCTTCAGCTTCATATTGAATATACCTAAGCAATAAACTAGGTTTCAGCTTGATATTCAATATACCGATGCAATAAACTATGTTTCAGCTTCATTTTCAATATACCTAAGCAATAAATTAGGGCGCAGCTTCATATTCAATATACCTATGCAATAAACTAGGTTTCAGATTCATATTTAATATACGTAAGCAATAAACTAGGTTTCAGCTCCATATTCAATATACCTAAGCAATAAACTAGGTTTCAGCTTGATATTCAATATACCGATGCAATAAACTATGTTTCAGCTTCATATTCAATATACCTATGCAATAATCTAGGTTTCAGCTTCATATTCAATATACCTATGCAATAAACTAGGTTTCAGCATCATAATCAGTATACCTATGCAATAAACTAGGTTTCAGCTTCATGTTCAATATACTTATGCAATAAACTAGGTTTCAGCTTCATATTCAATATACCTAAGCAATAAACTAGGTTTCAGCTTCATATTCAATATACCTATGCAAATAAACTAAGTTTCAGCTTGATATTTAATATACCTAAGCAATAAACTAGGTTTCAGCTTCATATTGAATATACCTAAGCAATAATCTAGGTTTCAGCTTCATCTTTAATATACCTAAGCAATAAACTAGGTTTCAGCTTCATATTCAATATACCAATGCAATAAACTATGTTTCAGCTTCATCTTCAATATACCTATGCAATAAACTAGGTTTCAGCTTCATATTCAATACACCTATGCTTATAAACTAGGTTTCAGCTTCATATTTAATATACCTAATCAATAAACTAGGTTTCAGCTTCATTTTCATATACCTAAGCAATAAACTAAATTTCAGCTTCATAATCAATATACCTAAGCAATAAACTAGGTTTCAGCTTGATATTTAATATACCTATGCAATAAACTAGGTGTCAGCTTCATATTCAATATACGTAAGCAATAAACTAGGTTTCAGCTCCATATTCAATATACCTATGCAATAAACTAGGCTTCAGCTTCATATTGAATATACCTAAGCAATAAACTAGGTTTCAGCTTGATATTCAATATACCGATGCAATAAACTATGTTTCAGCTTCATTTTCAATATACCTAAGCAATAAATTAGGTCGCAGCTTTATAATCAATATGCCTTAGTAATAAACTAGGTTTCAGCTTGATATTCAATATTATGCAATAAATTAGGTTTCAGCTTCATATTCAATACACCTGTGCAATAAACTAGGTTTTGGCTTCATATTAAAGATACCTAAGCAATAAATTGGGTGTCAGCTCCATATTCAATATACCTAAGCATAAACTATGTTTCAGCTTCATATTCAATATACCTATGCAATAAACTAGGTTTTAGCTTCATACTCAATATACCTAAGCAATAAACTACGTTTTAAATTCATAGTCAATATACATACGCAATAAACTAAGTTTCAGCTTCATTTTCAATATACCTAAGCAATAAACTAGATTTCAGCTTCATAATCAATATACCTAAGCAATAAACTAGGTTTCAGCTTGATATTTAATATACCTATGCAATAAACTAGGTGTCAGCTTCATATTCAATATACGTAAGCAATAAACTAGGTTTCAGCTCCATATTCAATATACCTAAGCAATAAACTAGGCTTCAGCTTCATATTGAATATACATAAGCATTAAACTAGGTTTTAGCTTGATATTCAATATACCGATGCAATAAACTATGTTTCAGCTTCATATTCAATACACCTGTGCAATAAACTAGGTTTTGGCTTCATATTTAAGATACCTAAGCAATAAATTGGGTGTCAGCTCCATATTCAATACACTTAAGCATAAACTATGTTTCAGCTTCATATTCACTATACCTATGCAATAAACTAGGTTTTAGCTTCATATTCAATATACCTAAGCAATAAACTAGGTTTCAGCTTCATAGTCGATATACATATGCAATAAACTAAGTTTCAGCTTCATATTCAATATACCTATGAAATAAACTAGGTTTCAGCTTCATATTTAATATACCTAAGCAATAAACTCGGTTCCCGCTTCATAATCAATATACCTCAGCTTATAAACTAGGTTTCAGCTTCATAAACAATATTCCTAAGCAATAAATTAGGTTTCAGCTTCATATTCAATTTACCTATGCAATAAACTAGGTTTCAGCATCATAATCAGTATACCTATTGAATAAACTTTGTTTCAGCTTCATATTCAATATACCTATTCAATAATCTAGGTTTCAGATTCATATTCAATATACCTATGCAATGAACTAGGTTTCAGCATCATAATCAGTATACCTATGCGATAAACTAGGTGTCAGCTTCATATTCAATATGCCTAAGCAATAAACTAGGTTTCAGCTTCATATTCAATATACCTATGCAATAATCTAGGTTTCAGCTTCATATTCAATATACCTATGCAATAAACTAGGTTTCAGCATCATAATCAGTATACCTATGCAATAAACTAGGTTTCAGCTTCATGTTCAATATACTTATGCAATAAACTAGGTTTCAGCTTCATATTCAATATACCTAAGCAATAAACTAGGTTTCAGCTTCATATTCAATATACCTATGCAAATAAACTAAGTTTCAACTTGATATTTAATATACCTAAGCAATAAACTAGGTTTCAGCTTCATATTGAATATACCTAAGCAATAAACTAGGCTTCAGCTTCATATTGAATATACTTAAGCAATAATTTAGGTTTCAGCTTCATATTTAATATACCTAAGCAATAAACTAGGTTTCAGCTTCATATTCAATATACCAATGCAATAAACTATGTTTCAGCTTCATCTTCAATATACCTAAGCAATAAACTAGGTTTCAGCTTTATAATCAATATACCTAAGCAATTAACTAGCTTTCAGCTTGATGTTCAATATTATGCAATAAACTAGGTTTCAGCTTCATATTCATTACACCTATGCAATAAACTAGGTTTCAACTTCATATTCACGATACCTAAGCAATAAATTGTGTTTCAGCTCCATATTCAATATACCTAAGCATAAACTATGTTTCAGCTTCATATTCAATATACCTATTCAATAAACTAGGTTTCAGCTTAATATTTAATATACCTATGCAATAAACTAGGTTTGAGCTTCATATTCAATATACCTACGCAATAAACTAGGTTTTAGCTTCATATTCAATATACCTAAGCAATAAACTAGGTTTCAGCTTCATATTCAATACACCTATGCAATAAATTAGTTTTAGCTTCATAGTCAATATACCTATGCAATAAACTAGGTTTCAGCTTCATATTCAATATACCTTTGCAATAAACTAGGTTTCAGCTTCATAGTCAATATACATATGCAATAAACTAAGTTTCAGCTTCATATTCAATATATCTGAGGAATAAACTAAATTTCGGCTTGATATTCAATATACCAATGAAATAAACTAGGTTTCAGCTTCATATGCAATATACCTAAGCAATAAAATCGGTTCTCGCTTCATAATCAATATACCTAAGCTTATAAACCAAGTTTCAGCTTCATATACAATATACCTAAGCAATAAACTAGGTTTCAGCTTCATATGCAATATACCTATGCAATAAACTAGGTTTCAGCATCATAAACAATATACCTTTGCAATAAACTAGGTTTCAGCTTCCTATCCAATATACCTAAGCTATAAACTAGGTTTCAGCTTCGTATTCAATATACCTATGCAATAAACTAGGTTTCAGCATCATTATCAGTATACCTATGCAATAAACTAGGTTTCAGCTTCATGTTCAATATACCTATGCAATAAACTTGGTTTCAGCTTCATATCCAATATACCTATACAATAAACTAGGTTTCAGCTTCAAATTCAATATACCTATGCAATAAACTAGGTTTCAGCTTCATATTCTATACACCTATGCAATAAACTAGGTTTCAGCTTCATAATCAGTATACCTATGCAATAAACTAGGTTTCAGCTTTATATTTAATATACCAAAGCATAAACTAGGTTTCATGTTCATATTCAATATACATAAGCAATAATCTAGGTTTCAGCTTCATATTCAATATACCTATGCAATAAACTAGGTTTCATCATCATAATCAGTATACCTATGCAATTAACTAGGTTCCAGCTTCATATTCAATATACCAAAGCATAAACTAGGTTTCAGCTTCATATTCAATATACCTATGAAATAAAATAAGTTTCAGCTTCATATTCAATATACCTATGAAATAACACCCAGTGCAAATGAAACAATCATTGGCAATGTGCATTCAAACCTTATTATCATTTATTTAATAAGGATATCACTAAAGATATCAATGTTTGATTTAGCTTTTGTACTCCATCAGATTTGCTTTACGGAGGAATCAGTTTTTGACAATGGTACTTTCTTCAATCTTGGATGTAAGCCGCTTACGGTAAGAGTTTTTTAAACTGTCATATCGTATAAAGCAATTAACACTACATGCTAAACTACAAAAACATTAAGGCTTCACAGTCTTGTTGTAATGCTGTAACCTGCCGTCGCATACGTAAAGACACATAATGTATTCGATGGGTGACGACAAACACTGTATTTGCTGTAGCCCGCCCTTCACAGACGTAATGTCACACGTAATGGCATACAATGGATTCTATGTCACCTGCCTTCCCATACGTGACGACATACGTACATGTGTAATCGCTGTAACCTGGATTTCACAGGCGTGATGGTATAAAACGTATTCGCTGAAACCTGCCACACAGTATTCGCTGTAACCCGCCTTCACATACGTGACGACACACACTGTATTCGCTGTAACCCGCCTTCACATACGTGACGACATACACTGCATTCGCTGTAACCTACCTTCACAGACGTGACGAGACACGCTGTATTCACTGTAACTTGCCTTTACATACGTGAAGACACACACTGTATTCGTTGTTACATGCTTTCACATACGTGACGACACATACTGTATGCATTGTAACTTGCCTTCACATACGTGACCACACACTGTATTCGTTGTAACCTACCTATACATACGTGACGACACATACTGTATTTGCTGTAACTTTCTTTCACATACGTGATGACACACACTGTATTTGCTGTAACCCGTCTTCGCATACGTAACGACACACACTGTATTTACAGTAACATGCCTTCACATTCGTGACTACAACAGCGAATTCGCTCTAACCGGCCTTCACATACGTGACGACACACACCGTGTTCGCTGTAATCTGTAACCTGCCTTCGCAGACGTGACTACATACTCTGTATTCGATGTAACCTGTCTTCACACACCTGACGACAAACATAAGTATGCACTGAAAACTACATCCACAGATGTGCCTACACACGCTGTTTTCGCTGTAAACTGCCTCTACATACATGACGACACACACTGTAATCGATGTTACCTGAATTCACGTACTTGACGACATACAGATGTATTCGATGTAATCTGCCTTCACAAACGTGATGACATACATTGAATCTACCGTTACAGAATTCATCAATATTGAAAATGTTCTTACCAAAAAAAGATTGTTATTTTTTTTGTTGTTTTTTCTTTCCTGGTTTCTGGTAATAAGACACTTATAATAATAACGACATTTTTAACGAGTTGTGTACATTAAGTTCCGGCAAAGCAGGTGGATTCAGAACTGAAGTATCTAATCACAAATACCTATAACCAAATACCATGTCATACGTTCAATTTGTTATACTTTTCAGGTTGTGTGTAGAAAGTGTTTAGGCGATTTCATGACATTTGCGATGTTCATTACATAACATATTTATTATATAAGTATTGCAGCAATGTTGGGAAGCAACCTCCCAGACACCCATCTCGATTGTTGGGCGCCATGCCGACCACAGGTCAAAAACAGCCGCCTGTAGTCATTGCTGTGCTGTAGACTTATGCAATGAAAAGATATGCAACCCCACTTCAGAAGGTATTGTATTCGTCGTAATTCTTTAAAATAGCACGAAAATACCGGATAATATTAAAGACGGCGCTCCAAATAAACTTAAAATGGTCGAAAACTCAAAAAGTGTTGAATGGTGCTAAATTCGAAAGTCTTCTGATAATCAAACAGTCTACAGCATGAAACCGAATATAACTGAAATCCACGCATGTGTATTCAATTTGTATCCGCATATTTGGATATTTAAAGAGGGCATAACTCTGTCCAACGCTGGTGTTGTGACACTGGAATTAAAGAGGGCATAGCTCTGTCCAACGCTGGTGTTATAACACTGGATATTTAAAGAGGGCATAACTCTGTCCAGCGCTGGTGTTATGACACTGGATATTTAAAGAGGGCATAACTCTGTCCAACGCTGGTGTTATGACACTGGATATTTAAAGAGGGCTTAACACTGTCCAACGCTGGTGTTATTGGATATTTAAAGAGGGCATAACACTTTCCAACGCTGGTGTTATGACACTGGATATTTAAAGAGGGCATAACTCTGTCCAACGCTGGTGTTATGACACTGGATATTTAAAGAGGGCATAACTCTTTCAAACGCTGGTGTTATGACACTGGAAGTATACATAACTCTATCCAACGCTGATGTTGTGACACTGGAATTATACATAACTCTGTCCAACGCTGGCGTTGTGACACTGGAATTATACATAACTCTGTCCAACGCTGGTGTTGTGACACTGGAATTATACATAACTCTGTCCAACGCTGGCGTTGTGACACTGGAATTATACATAACTCTGTCCAACGCTGGCGTTATGACACTGGAATTATACATAACTCTGTCCAACGCTGGCGTTGTGACACTGGAATTATACATAACTCTGTCCAACGCTGGCGTTATGACACTGGAATTATACATAACTCTGCCCAACTCTGGCGTTGTGACACTGGAATTATACATAACTCTGTCCAACGCTGTTGTTGTTGTGACACTGGAATTATACATAACTCTGTCCAACGCTGGTGTTATGACACTGGAATTATACATACCTCTGTCCAAAGCTGGTGTTATGACACTGGAATTATACATAACTCTGTCCAACGCTGGTGTTGTGACACTCGAATTATACATAACTCTGTCCAACGCTGGTGTTATGACACTGGAATTATCCATAACTCTGTCCAACGCAGGTGTTGTGACACTTGAATTATCCATAACTCTGTCCAACGCTGGTGTTGTGACACTCGAATTATACATAAATCTGTCCAACGCTGGTGTTATGACACTTGAATTATACATAACTTTGTCCAACGATGGTGTTATGACACTGGAATTATACATAACTCTGTCCAACGATGGTGTTATGACACTGGAATTATACATAACTCTGTCCAACGTTGGTGTTATGACACTGGCATTATACATAACTCTGTCCAACGCTGGTGTTATGACACTGGAATTATACATAACTCTGTCCAACGCTGGTGTTTTGACACTGGAATTATACATTTTACGGGTCTTTAAAAAAACAGGTTTTCAAAAGAAACATGGTCTTGTAAATAATGATGCCTTTCCCGTCAACCTCAACATGTTGACAAAACTTTATTTTGTTCAGCATTTTGTGAACTGTTTAACTTGGTATATAATAAATATGTACGGATTTCAATTATATCTGGTATGCAACATGCTTATTAAAAGACGTGTACGAGCTTACAATTTAGAAGGGTTTAATATAATGTTGTAGAACTTGTTAAACGACCAATTTGTCATTATAATATTTATATCTTATTTATTGTTTCTTTTCAAATATCCGATCAAACTATTTTTGTCTTAACCACATTACCAAATTATGCATCGCATTTACATATCAATGGTGATGTAAGTAATACCTACACATTGAGAAGAAATGCCTATATTTTGGTTTGATGCTTGAATAAACAAACATGTTTTCGGTATCCTACAACGAAATATAAAACATCCTATAATGAATAAATATTTCAAAATTGCACATTGATTATGCGTATGTAAGTAATAGACGTATACTTCTTATATGCTTTCATATTTATTTGTTTACTCCAGTTACAGATGCCATGTGGATGGCTTGGTCGCAATGGAGTACGTGTTCCGCCTCGTGCAATGGGGGAACGATGACCAGATCAAGGTCATGCGACAATCCTTCTCCAACTTTACAAAGGAAGGACTGCGATGGAAACAGTCGTGACAAAGCAGTTTGCAATACGCATTCATGTCCAGGTATGGTAACTCTATGTGTGGTCTTTTAAAAACAACAACAAGTAATGCCATTATACGGAACAAATAGAACGGTATCTCACTTCACAGTAACTGTAATCATTTTTGTTTCTTGAGGCTGACATACAAGTTCTTATAAATACTGTTTTGTAAATTTTGTAACACATGGAATAAATGTTCCTATATACTAGTATACATTGTGCCCGTTCCATAACACATACATGTTCTTGTATATGTACCAGTATTAGGCTACATAACACATGGACACACATCTTTCTTTTACGTAGCAGCTAAAATAAATGTCTTGACTGAACTGATTCAAATGTTCAACTGCCTAGTTCGTCCGTCGTAAATCCTTCAACAATAAAGATCAAAAGAGGCAATTATTTGCAAACAAACTCCTTTTGTTTAAAATTCCTTTAACCGTGGCATTTATAAATACATATTAAGCATCTGACGGACTTGAATACCCATTGTACTCCTTATGCCTATTTCGGCCTCTTGTTATCTTCAGGTTATTTATATTGAACTATAGTTTTGCTTAACATAGCTTACGTGAAATGCATGTATCTTGTTTAATAGAGGATTTCATCTCAAATCAGGATAGATGTTTACATGTATCCATGTTTTCCTTTTTCAGTTGAGAAGTCATTGTTTGCCGTTAACACACCATCGCAGCCTCTTGTCGATGGGGTTCCCACTTTTACCAGTATTGCTGCAAACGTCGGTGGATGTTATGATAGGAAAAACGGAACATTTACCTGTGCAATTCCAGGCGTTTACGAGTTTTCTTTTTCATTCATTGCGTCAGGTAATGCCGGAGGGAGTATTTACTGCAATATTCAGCATAACAGAGTTGACATTGTGTATGCACTGTTGGATTTAACAACGTCTTACAAATCCGCCTCGGCTTCAACCTTTATGAGTCTTGCACGTGGAGATGTAGTTAACTTGTACTGTTATGGGTGGAAATATGTTGCTCCTGATGCATCGGGCATGTTCAGTGGCTCTCTCTTATAACTCAACCATAGACGTCTTACTTTAATTGGTGTGTGGCCATTAACCTTTTCAACAAATCAGTTGCCTTAGATGTTGAAATATTGCATTAATTATTCAGATGAAGATTTAACTACAGCGTTAACTACAGCGTTCTTCACAAATAAGAGCGTGACATATATAGAGACTATCGATAAACCGGTGGTAAACCCTAAGTCAGTCAAAGGCTATGAAGAGGAATCTTCGTCAATAAGCGACCGTGGTCGGTTGCAACATTCCCTTCCTTTCGTTTGTTTAATGTTAAGGGTTCTCTTCATAGCCTATATCCAATATTATGTGTGTTACCCTCATGTAGATAATGCTATGTAAGTGTACATGTTTATTGATTATGGCTGTCAATTTGTTTCTATTAATAGCACATATATAAATAGCTGGAGTGTGTACTAGTTTTAGGACCGACTGTTTGAATGACATCCAGTGTTTATATAATACTCTTGCAATTCCTAAATTATTGTTTACATACTGATATGTGTAGATTGTTATAGAACATTTTTTAATCAAGACAGTTTCATGTTGGTATATAAAGCTGACCTTAGTACAACTTGTGGGTTTTTTAATATGCAAAGTGGAGTATCTGGTTCATTATTTTAATTGAAGATTTACAAAATAATGGATGCTGTGAAGTAAAATATATTGTGAGAGGATAACAAATGATTGTGCTCATCTAGTGACATTGGATTATTATACCATTTGCACTATAAATTGGATTTAAGGGACACTTAACAATTCAGATTAAAGGGACACTTGCTAATATTATTTGGACTTTATTCCTATGTTGGATTTTAAAAACATATTGGATTGTATTTTCTGTAAGTGAATATTTTTAATTTTCATTGTAGTATTTGTTGATTATTGATTATATTTTAAAAATAGGTGTTGCTGGTTTTATTTTTTTTCTTGTTACATTTTGCCATAACATGTTTCGAAAGACTCATTTATATAACACCACTTCAAACGAATTACTTTAAATAAATATGTTGCCCTGACTGATCGGTAATTTTCAAATAACACCATCACGCCTGACTCATCTGTATTTTTCAATAAAAGAACCATAAACGATTTATTTTAAATAATTATGTTGCCCCTGACTGATTGTTAATTTTCAAATAACACCATCACGCCTGACTCATCATTAGTTTTAAATAAAACCTCCATAAACGACTAATTCAAATAATTATGTTGCCCCTGACTGATCGGGAATGTCCATTGACTCTCTTATATAGTCTTAATATTGCTCGAACGAGTTCGGAAACCACTAATATCAAATAATAAATATCAGAGTCATGTCTCTTGAAAATGATTTAATGAAAAATGCTTATGTTACCTTGTCAACACTTGACACCACACACACACACACACACACACACACACTGCCAAACAAACGTGTTGCACAATCTACCAGTGTAACACTAGCTTCAACCTTTTGTCGATTACCGACCCCCACTAGCTTTCTGGTGACCATTGACGTCATTAGTTATAAAGATGCTTACTGATCATGCGCACACGATTTGTTGCACAATCGACCAATCTACCAATGTAACACTAGCTTCAACCTGTTGTCGATTACCGACCCCAACTAGCTTTCTGGTGACCATTGACGTCATTAGTTATAATAATTGCTTACTGATCATGCGCAAACGATTTGTTTCACAATCGACCAATCTACCAATGTAACACTAGCTTCAACCTTTTGTCGATTACCGACCCCCACTAGCTTTCTGGTGACCATTGACGTCATTAATTATAAAGATGCTTACTGATCATGCGCACACGATTTGTTGCACAATCGACCAATCTACCAATGTAACACTAGCTTCAACCTGTTGTCGATTACCGACCCCCACTAGCTTTCTGGTGACCATTGACGTCATTAGTTATAAAGATGCTTACTGATCATGCGCACACGATTTGTTTCACAATCGACCAATCTACCAATGTAACACTAGTTTCAACCTCTTGTCAATTACCCATCCGCACTAGCTTTCTGGTGACCCTAGACGTCATTAGTTATAAAGATGTTTACTGAGCATGCGCACGCGACTGTTGTTGAACCATCTACCAATGTGTAACACTAGCTTCAACCTTTAGTCGATTGCCGACCCCAACTAGCTTTCTGGTGACCCTTGACGTCATTAGTTATAACTATTCTTACTGAGCATGCGCACTCAACTTGTTGTTGCACAATATACCAATGTAACATTTCTAGCTTCTACCTTTTGTCGATTGTCGACGTCCACTAACTGTCTGATGTCCTTTGTTTGTAATGAAGGTATGAGGCACCCATGGGGAAATCGTCAAATGATCACGTCGCGAGACGTAGACATGCATGGGCTCATGTCTACGGCACATTGACCGATGAAATCCCGAGAATGAGAATGAGAAGAGCCCATGTCTACTTCTGAACATTTGATGATTTCCCCATGGGTACCTCATACCTTCAATACACACAATCAAAATGAACGAGATTACTTTGCCGATTCGGTTTTGCGCTTTCCAGTGTGGGTAAAAGTCTGACATCAAAGTAAGTTTAGTTGTTTGTCAAATTTAAAGATGATGAAACATCAATATTGTGATAAACAACGTTTTGTTTATTGTTATTAAAAAGTCTTCCAAATTTGGCGAAGTTTAGAGCGTTGACATCATGAACGTAAACATTCAGTGACTTCACGTGTGAACAATGAAATAGAGGCACTTTACGGGGAGATCGGCTGAATTTAAAAAAAAGTGTTTAAGGTTGATTATTTTCTAATATATAAAGTAGTAACAACTTTGAAGTATGACAAATTCGTTATTTGAATTCTTGACAGAGGACATAGGCTTACATTCCCTGCCTGGCAAGTATAGGGTGAATGGGAATGGGAGCACATGTCCCCTGTCAAGAATCCAAATAACTAAGATTATTGGAACGGAGGCTCTGCCTATGGTTGCTGATTTCTGTCATGTCGTCTTTTCGTTATTTCTCCGTGAAAAAGACGACAAAACGAAAAGACGCCAAATGCAGCGCGAAAAGACGAAAGAACAAAACGACGACAGAACGACAGAAAGAAAAGACGACATATCATGGGCGAAAAGACAATAGAACACAACGTGAAAAGACGAAAAGACGACACTACAGCCGCGAAAAGACGACATTTGATATTGTCGTCTTTTCGTTATTTCATGTGGCCTTCTGTCATATTTTCGCGATGCATTTGTCGTTTTTTTGTTTTGTCGTTCTGTCGTTTTGTTGTTCTGTCGTCTTTTCATTCTGACGTCTTGTCGTTCTGTCGCCTTGTCGTTCTGTCGTCTTGTAATTTTCTGTCGTCTTTTCGCGATGCATTTATCGTCTTTTCGTTCTGTCGTTCCGTCTTCTTTTCGTTCTGTCGTCTTTTCGTTCTGTCGTCTTGTCGTTCTGTCATCTTGTCGTTCTGTCGTCTTGTTGTCTGTTCGCCTTCCGGTTGACATGCGCATTTAATAACACAGGGATTACGCATTACACTTGTTTCCCATGCAAATGGCCGCAGTGCCGAAGTGCGCATGTCGACCGGAAGGCGAAAAGATGACAAGACGACAGAACGAAAAGACGACAAGACGACAAAACGAAAATACGTTGAAAATAAAAGCAACTTTAGCGCAAAATGGACATTTCCGTTCTCTACTAGCATTCAAAACCGCATACATGTCGAACTATTCGGATCCAATCTAAAGTAAGTGTTAAGGAGGTATACTTGTAAGACAATTTCCGCCAGCGTTTCGTTACTATTGTTCAATAATTGTTAAACCAAGCACACTGGATATAAAAAAAAAACACTAAAAAATGACTCATAGATGAGATATGTATAACAGCAAAACTGAATATATTAGACATGGATTTGTAAGACAGAAAGTTGGAAAGAAATAACCCCGAAGCAACATCTAGTCGTTTTCTTCAAGAAGGGTCCGGTTGAATATGTGACGATTGCAACTACAATTTGCCTTATATAACATCGGTACAAGACTATGTGACGAGGACCACTACACGTTGCGCTATATAACATCGGTGCAAGACTATGTGACGATTGCCACTACAAGCTCCCTTATATAACATCGGTACAAGACTATGTGACGAGTACCACTACACGATGCGCTATATATTACATCGGTACAAGAATATATGACGATTGCCACTACACGTTCCCTTATATAACAACGGTACAAGAATATATGACGAGTACCACTACACGTTGCCTTATATAACATCGGTACAACACTATGTGACGAGTACCACTTCACGTTGCCCGATTACCACTACACGTTGCCCTATATTACATCGGTACAAGACTATGTGACGATTACCACTGCACTTTGCCTTATATATCATCGGTACAAGACTATGTGACGATTGCCATTACATGTTGTCTTATATAGCATCGGTAAGAGACTATGTGACGATTAGCATTACACGTTGCCCTATATAACATCGGTACAAGACTATGTGACGATTACCACTGCACTTTGCCTTATATAACATCGGTACAATACTATGTGACGATTGCCACAACATGTTGTCTTATATAGCATCGGTACAAGACTATGTGACGATTACCACTACACGTTGCCTTATATAACATCGGTACAAGACTATGTGACGATTACCACTACACTTTGCCTGATGTTTCGATTGGTTTCGTAAGAATAGCTCTTTCTGGTATCACACCTGGCTATAGATTATGAAGCATAACTGTTTTGGTTGGCTGTGTAAGAATAGCTCTTACTTGTATCAGACATGGCTATAAATTATGAAGCATGTTTAGATTGGCTGTATAAGAATTGATCTTCCTGGTATCAGACCTGGCTATACATTAAGAAAGATGTTTCGATTGGCTGTGCAAGCATAACTCTTACTGGTATCAGACCTGGCTATACATTATGAAGCATGCTTCGACTGGCTGTGTAAGAATAACTCTTACTTGTATCAGACCTGGCTATACATTATGAAGCATGTTTCGACTGGCTAAGTAAGAAAAGCTCTTACTGGTATCAGACCTAACAATCCATTATGAATCATGTTTCGATTGGCTGTGTAAGATTAACTCTTACTGGTATCAGACCTAGTTATAAATTATGAAGCATGTTTCGACAGGCTGTGTAGCAATAGCTCTTACTGGTATCAGACATGGCTATACATTATAAAGCATGTTTCGATTGGCTGTGTAAGAATTGCTCTTACTGGTATCAGACCTGGCTATACAGTATTAAGCATGTTTCGATTGGCTGTGTAAGTATAACTCTTACTGGTATCAGACCTGGCTATACATTATGAAGCATGTTTCGACTGGCTTTGTAGAATTAGCTCTTACTGGTATCAGACCTGGCTTTACATTATGAAGCATGTTTCGACTGGCTGTGTAGAATTAGCTCTTACTGTTATCAGACCTGGCTATGCATTATGAAGCATGTTTCGACTGGCTGTGTGGAATTAACTCTTACTGGTATCAGACCTGGCTTTACATTATGAAGCATGTTTCGACAGGCTGTGTAAAATTAGCTCTTACTGGTATCAGACCTGGCTATACATTATGAAACATGTTTCGATTGGCTGTATATGAATAACTATTACTGGTATCAGCCCTGGCTATGCATTATGAAGCATGTTTCGACTGGCTGTGTAGTATTAGCTCTTACTGGTATCAGACCTGGCTTTACATTATGAAGCATGTTTCGACTGGCTGTGTTGAATTAGCTCTTATTGGTATCAGACCTGGCTATACATTATAAAGCATGTTTCGACTGGCTGTGTAGAATTAGCTCTTACTGGTATCAGACCTGGCTATACATTATGAAGCATGCTTCGACTGGCTGTGTAGAATTAGCTCTTACTGGTATCAGACCTGGATATAGCTCTTACTGGTATCAGACCTGATTATACATTATGAAGCATGTTTCGATTTGGTGTGTAAGAATTGCTCTAACTGGTATCAGACCTGGCTATGCATTATGAAGCATGTTTCGACTGGCTGTGTAGAATAACTCTTACTGGTATCAGACCTGACTATACATTATGAAGCATGTTTCGACTGGATGTGTAGAATTAGCTCTTACTGGTATCAGACCTGTCTATACATTATGAAGAATGTTTCGACAGGCTGTGTAAGAATAGCTCTTACTGGTAGCAGACCTGTCTATACATTAGGGGTATAACTGTTTTAATTGGCTGTGTAAGAATACTTCTTACTGGTATCAGACCTGGCTATACATTATGAGGCATGTTTCGATTGACTGTGTAAGAATAGCTCTTAATGGTATCAGACCTGGCTATATATGATGAAGCATGTTTCGATTAGCTGTGTAATGGTATCAGACCTGGCTATATATGATGAAGCATGTTTCGATTAGCTGTGTATTGAGGGCAAGTAAACACGACTGTAAATTGACATCGTAATTTTACGTTTTATTTTGGTTTTAAACGATGATATTTCTTATATGTTTTTAACCTGGGAAAACAGGCAAAGTCCCTTTAATATGGTAGTGCATAACTACCTGTAAATTGTCCAAGTATACATGTACATTTACTCACTCACTGTCCAGTGTAATTGCTATAGACCATTGTGTTACGGTATATGGTTTTGGATGAGTGTGTTGAGAGAAAATCCGTACTGTGGTCAGTGGTTAGCTGACTGTCAGAGAGTGAACACCTGTTTTATAAAGAGCTTCAATTGATCAAGAAATATATTGATAAACTCAGTTATTTTAAATCAATACTTTGCTGATACATAGGCGACAGGATCATGGTCTTTTGGGGGTAAGTTGTATTTACTTATTTGTAATACTTAAACTTGCAAACGGCCTAAGAGATTACTTGTCGACTAGATTAGTAAGATGTATGATTTTAATGCATGTTATACTATGTTGCAATATATTAACGAAGGGTTACATAATAACTAATAATATCAGTATCATAACTTTATATCGCGATTATGTTAGAAGGCAGGTATATATTAGCGTCTATGGATTATGTGGCATTTGACATAATCGGAGTTGGCTCCCAGGAGCGGTGTATTTCATTACAAGTTACACATAGACTTTAAGTAAATGAAAGTTGGCTCACATGGTACAATTATTGTTCACACATTGATTGTTAAGTTAATAAACTGTGTTGGCTCCATTTGAGCGGTGTTGCAATTAATAGTCACACTATTGAATTGTGGATAGAATATGTTTCTAGACAATAATATGATTTTGTCAGGTCGAGGCTAGAGACCTAGAGGCAACCAGGAGCGGTGGTGGAGTGGAGACGTGGCACCCAGCTTGGTTATCGCCCGTCTTGGAGGATATCGACGCTATGTCAAGAGCGACGTTATGTTGAGGGAACGTTGGTCGTGAGCGACGAGAAACGCTGCTTTGTGCGTGCGTGCGGAACGTCGGACGTCGGTTGATGGGAACTTCATGGGTAGTTTATTAACGCGACGTGGACAAGCTCGACGAGCGGTCATATAAGGAGATAAGTGATAAATGATATATAGATATGTGCGGATAGACATACGTTATATATAGATATAGATATTACATTCGGGATATGTGAACCTGATTTTATTAGTGTTGGGAACAGTGCGCAACCATTATAAGAGAACTCCGATAAACCGGTGACTGAACTATTGGGACAGTGTAATTGTTGTCGTGAATATAGACTAATTTGTGGATATTGATGAATTTTAAATGCATTTTAATAAAGTATTATACCTACTATAATTAAATATTGTAAAGTGTACACATCTCAGTTGTCAATCTCACCCGGCTCGACTCATCCTGCGACACTGATATCAGAACTGGCTATACATTATGAAACATGTTTCGATTGGCTATGTAAGAATACCTCTTACCGGTATCAGACCTGGCTATACAGTATTAAGCATGTTTCGACTGGCTGTGTAAGAATAGCTCTTACTGGTATCAGAACTGGCTATACATTATGAAGCATAACTGTTTCGATTGGTTGTGTAAAAATTACTCTTACTGGTATCAAACTTGCTATACATTATGAAGCATAACTGTTTCGATTTGGCTGTGTAAGAATTGCTCTTACTGGTATCAGACCTGGCTATACATTATGAATCATAACTGTTTCGATTGTCTCTGTAAGAATTGCTCTTACTGGTATCAGACCTGGCTATACATTATGAAGCATGTTTCGATTTACTGTGTAAGAATTGCTCTTACTGGTATCAGACCTGGCTATGCATTATGAAGCATGTTTCGACTGGCTGTGTAGAATAACTCTTACTGGTATCAGACCTGACTATACATTATGAAGCATGTTTCGACTGGCTGTGTAGAATTAGCTCTTACTGGTATCAGACCTGTCTATACATTATGAAGAATGTTTCGATTTGGTGTGTAAGAATTGCTCTTACTGGTATCAGACCTGGCTATAAAGTATTAAGCAAGTTTCGAATGGCTGTGTAAGAATAGCTCTTACTGGTATCAGACCTGGCTATACATTATGAAGCATGTTTCGATTGGCTCTGTAAGAATAGCTCTTACTGGTATCAGACCTGTCTTTACATTATGAGCATAACTGTTTTGATTGGCTGTGTAAGAATACTTCTTGCTGGTATCAGACCTGGCTATACATTATGAGGCATGTTTCGATTGACTGTGTAAGAATAGCTCTTAATGGTATCAGACCTGGCTATACATTATGAAGCATGTTTCGATTAGCTGTGTAAGAATTGATCTTACTGGTATCAGACCTGGATATACATTATGAAACATGTTTCGATTGACTATGTAAGAATACCTCTTACTGGTATCAGACCTGGCTATACATTATGAAGCATGTTTCGATTAGCTGTGTAAGAATTGATCTTACTGGTATCAGACCCCTGGCTATACATTATGAAGTATGATTCGATAGGCTTTGTAAGAATAGCTCTTACTGGTATCAGACCTAGCTATGCATTATGAAGCATGTTTCGACTGACTATGTAAGAATAACTCTTACTGGTATCAGACCTGGCTATACATTATAAAGCATGTTTCGACTGGCTGTGTAAGAATAGCTCTTACTGGTATCAGAACTGGCTATACATTATGAAGCATACCTGTTTCGATTAGCTGTGTAAGAATTGTTCTTAATGGTATCAGACCTGGCTATACATTATGAAGTTTGTTTCGATTGGCTGTGTAAGAATTGCTCTTACTGGTATCAGATTATATTGTACCACACACAAATATTTATTGAATCAATGTGCCATATGTGAAGAAATAGCACATACAAATTAATTCTGCATATTTGTGATTTTTTTAAAATAATTTTGTTTTAATATCTCTAACAGACATATAATTTTAAATATGGTTCTTTACAACGTTCACTAGCAAATTTAAAAAATATATTTTAATTAAATGTATCTTGTTAATATAAAATGCATTTACTAAAAGTAGATATAAAAGTCGAACAGAAAATGCAGCATTCAAGGACCACAGTCCACGATTATATCAAAACGGGATGTTATAAATACATTTTGCTTTGATAGCACTCACAATTATCTCTCATTCTTTGTTGTACATACTAGAAGAAAAATGATAAGAACGAAAGCAAAATACGTAAGTGATCTTCTAGAATTTAATTTATCAATGTTACGAATGTTAAAAAAATACGCCAGTTTTAATTTCCATATATCCGCAGTCGAATGAAATGAATCTTGATGGAGCTGGTGAAGACATGAATGCATTCAGGGTAAAGGCGACGAAAACATCGTTAAGACTCACATCCTTTCTATATTAAACTTTATGTGGTCCGAGTATTAACTGTCATACCCCATCCAACCCCTTCTCCACGAAGCGAAAACGGGTTTGGTTGGAATATAAAATAAAGATATATTTGTATATTGTAAAATTAAAACATTTAATAGGTTAATTTAGTCATCTTATCTCATTTTTCAATAAAATGTGTAACAGTGTTTAAAAGAGATATTTTGTGTAAATATCCGTTATAAAATTCTACTGATATAAGCTTTCCCATCGCTTAAAGACATCACACCAGAATCAAAAGATCACGGACATTTTACACCTAGTGACGATCACAAACTTGTTAATCCTCTACTGTGGAAAATATTTATTGAGGCCCTGGCATAATTTTATATAAGACTACAATGTGCAATGTTTCTTACAATTGCTAAATGTCCATTTTACTGTTTGGAATAGAAACATTTAAATATGGCAGATTAAAAAGGTAAAATCTGCAAATTAAATACTAAAAATATTGAAATTAAATCATAGTGGTACTGTTACACATACAATTTAGAAATAACTAAATCGGATTTAAAATTGCTTGTCGGGGCCTCATAATATAACGGTACATACCAATCTCCAATTGTGCATGAAATTCTCGTACTTCTCACAATGCATGAAAAAAACAATCATAATTATGCCCCCACTATTTCTATAGGATGGATTAGGCTGGTGGGATGTCTTTAATGGAATTAAGGCGGGACCATTAAGGCGGGACGGGTTGTTATGAATAATAATATACAATTATGGACTTTTCAGCTGTTATACATGATGTGATATGCACCAAAAAAATTATTATTGACCGAGGCGATAGCCTCGGTCAATAATGATTTTTTTGGTGCATATCACATCATGTATAACAGCTGAAAAGTCCATAACTGTTTTATTATATAACCCTCAATTTACAATTATATAAAACAGGTCAATATCAAAAAAAAACAATTATATAAAACAGGTCAATATAAAAAAAACAGGTCAATATCAAAAAAACAGGTCAATATCGCTAGATATTTTTTCTAAAAAATTACTTTTTAGCCAATGAAAACGCGTCTATTTATAGGTTATATAATAAAGTCCGGATAAACAACTTTTTGAAAGCGTAACGTAAAAAAAATGAAAAAATATTAACTACGTTTTTATATCCATGTGAACTCAAATAAATATAAAAATTAAAAGAGGACATTTTTTCCAACAAAATGATGTAAATACTTTCTCTATTGAATTACATTAAATGCTGAATGACGGACGAAAACGGCGATGGCTCTTTATTGATCAACAGAACGGAATGCAGAAATTATGATTTAAATGAAGACAAATCTTTGATGAAAATTCTAAATGCTACAGAATGAAAGGATATTGAAGTTATTCATACTGGCGGTGGTATAAAACTTATTATCAACGCTGGAACTTACCAACTATTGAAGATCGCTATCCGTGACTTTTTCGGTAAAGAAAATGACTCACTAAAGTGCACACGGATTCCTGTTACAGACAATAAGGGAAATTTGGTTGAAACAAAATACAAAATAGCCAGTGGTAAGTCGAACTTATATACTGTTGACATGTATCACACTACCAGCTCTTGCCTGATTAACGGAAGAAAAGCCGATACATTTGTAGAGACTGACTTGCCGAAAATTCTCGATATCGTGGAATCAAGAGTACATACAAATTTCACAACATTAGAACACATTAACAACAATGTCAAACAAACTTTCTTAAATCATTTTGGCACAAATTTTGAGAAAACCGCATCCCCAAAGTCATCTACTGTTGCAAAAGAAGCCGTAGTATATGTTGTAACCACAGAAAAAACATCTGAAAATAAATCGCCAACGCCAGGTAACTCTATAGATACAGACGACGAGGAAGGTGGAACCGGGAATGAACGTTGTTCGACTCCTGTACTTATAACAGCGAGTCATTCCGTGAATGAACGTGGTTCGACTCCTGTACTTATAGCAGAGAGTCATTCCGTGAATGAACGTTGTTTGACCCTGTACTTATAACAGAGAGTCATTCCGTGAATGAACATTTTGATTGCACACTTTCTCCAAAAGAAAATCGTCCCACAGAAGATATGCTGATGAACATTCAGGACAGTATCAGTCAGCTTCATTGTTTACTCCATCAGCATATTGAAAATACGGACTTCCGTTTTGCTCAATTACAATATCAACTCCAAAGTATCAAAAATCAGAACGTGGTCAATGTGAAATCAATAGAACGTCAAATGGATTATGTTGGAGAGTCAACACAAGAACTGAAGGCACACCTGAGCAGCACAACTACATATATTTAGCGCAGAATTACAATCTATTACCGATCAACTGAAATCGCAAAATGTGACGGTAAATGGCGTTACCTCCTCCAAGCTAAATGTTCCAACTCAAGACAGCAATGAAATAAAACACTCTAAAGACAGACAATTAGAGAAAGAAGATATAAAGAGAGGAGAACTAGAAAATAATCGGGATACTATTCAGCGGCGATTACAGTCCATATCGGAGAGTCAGTAAACCAATTATTCATCTGGGATAGCCGAAATAGAGCACAAAACGAGATCAAACGCCAACAGCTATGTCAATTCAACGCAAAAATCAACGTTAATAATCGGCAGTTCAATATTGAAAGGAATAAAACGACGTGGCTTGCATACAGATGTCCAAATAAGTACAAACCCGGGGGCAACTATATCCCGGCTCAATGATATCATTAAATCGAAAGATCTACGTCAAATTAAAACAGTAGTTCTCTACGTCGGCGGCAACGATGCATCGAATGGAATATCACTTGATAATTTCGCCGCCGAATACCAACGTCTCATCGACAGGGTTCTTGGGGAAAAGTGCTCGATAAAACTGTGCACACTGTGCCCCAGAAAAGATGTGGATGTCATTCCGTACAACGATGCGATAAAACAACTGGCAGAAATTAACTCAATGCACGTGATTGAATGCTTCAGCTCGTACATATACGGGGACGGGACCGCCGCTACACATCTCTTCGTGCGCGACGGTATACATTTATCGAACAAAGGGACCAGTACATTCGTACAGAACATACATAAATCCTGTGAGATTATTAAACACCGCACTGATAACAACCATCAGGATTTCCAAACTGTAAGACAATATATACGTCCGAGATGGAGATATAGCCATAGAAATGTTGACTTTAGATGGAGGCAATAGGAAAACAAGAGCGAACCCTACTATCATACAAACTGTACTAATAAATACGATATTCTTTTAAATGTGTGTTCACACTGTAGAACTGAAAAGTGTACTTGCTTTCAAACTAATGACTCTGTAAATGATACTCAAGCTTCCAAACCTGTGAACGAAAATGAAAATTGTTCCCTAAACAGTAGCTATGTTAATGACACTCAAACTTCCGAACCTTTGAAGGAAAATAGCTACACGAACGACACCAAGTCTTGTGGTTTAAATGTTACACATGTAAAACGTTATAATAGTGCTTGTACATATCTGAAACCTATTAGCACAAATTGTAAATTGGATGGTAGTGGAAGGACGGATATACATTGTAACACACATGTTTCAGAATCATTTTTCAAATTAAAACAAAAGGGATTCAAAATAGCAAACCTAAATGTGCAACATATAATGCCTAAGCTGGACGAGTTAAAAGTACTTCTTCGGCATCATGATTCTGTCAATATTTTAGGCTTGTGTGAGACATTCCTTTCTGAAAATGTATCGGATAATGAACTTCATGTTAATGGATATAAATCCGAAAGAAAAGATAGAACTCATAAACAGGGAGGTGATATTTTAGTATATATTAGTGATAAGATTCCATCAGTACGTAGATTTGATCTTGAAAATGATTTAACAGAAAGTATTTGGCTAGAAATACGTTTTCCAAATAGCAAGCCATTTATTCTATCTTTCATATATAGACCTCCAAATTCTTTACAATCTTGAATTGATACTTTTGAAGATCAGTATAGCGTTTCCTCAAAGGAAATCGAAGAAATATACATTCTAGGTGACATTAATATCAATTACTCTCCTACGGCTGGCTTTGACAATCAAAAATGGTCAGATTTTCTCATTAATCAAGGTCTTGTGCAATTAATCAACATGCCTACCAGAGTGACAATTTCAAGTTCTAAAATAATTGATCATATCTATACTACACATCCTGAAAATATAATCGAAATAAATGTACCATTCATATACATGAGTGATCATTATCCTGTATGTTTTATTAGGAAAATTAAACGACAAAATCAAGATTCGCTAAACGGTCATACAACTATTAATTACAGATCATTTGGCAAATTTGATGAACAAGAATTTAAAAATGAGCTATATAATTCAGGAATAAATACTGCTGAAACACTCACTGATCCAAACACTTCACTTGAATATTTATACTCAGTGTTAAACTATGCTCTTTCTAAACATGCTCCTTTAAAACAGAGACGAATTAAACGCCCAAAACAGCCTGAATGGTACTCTGATAAAATTAAAGAGGCAAGCAAATTACGTGATAAGTTCAATAAAGCTAAAAAATGGCCAGAATATAAAAAATGGAGGAATAAAACTAACCATCTGATTACTTTAGGTAAGAAAAAGTTTTTAACAAATGCAATTAAAGATAAAAAAGACTCTAAATTTATTTGGTCGCATCTTAAATCAATATCTGCACAGACAAATCAAACTGTTATAAAATTACCACCAATTTTAAATATTAATAATGTTACAACTGAGGGGGAGAAAAATATAGCTGACGCTCTAAATGACCACTTTGTTAATATTGCTAATACAATAAACAAAACTCCACTATATGCAAATAACTACGCTGAATTAAAAAAACGTATTGATAATAAATTAAAACAGGCAATATTTAAAATAGATTACATCTCGATTTTCGAAGTAAGGCTAATAATTGATAAATTAGAGATAAATAAAGCAAAAGGTATAGATGGTATTGGACCTCGTATTATAAAAGCAGCATCGGATTGTATAATTAATGCTATCACTTCAATCATTAATAAATGCATAGATCAATGCATATTTCCTGATCAGCTAAAAAAGGCATGCGTGTTACCAATAGGCAAAAATGGACCAAAAGATGACCCGAACAATTATAGTCCATCTCATTATTACCAACAATTTCCAAAATCTTTGAGAAGCATGTTGCTGCGCAAGTGCACTCTTTCTTTCAACAATTTAATATTTTGAACTCGGCTCAATCTGGATTTCGTAAAAATCATTCTTGCCAAACAGCACTTATTAACCTTGTTGATAGCTGGTTGAAACAAATTGATTCTGGAAACTTTGTTGGCAGTGTTTTCCTTGACATGAGAAAGGCTTTTGATATGGTTGATCATGAGATACTATTATACAAACTGTATTTGTATCATTTTTCGTTTTTAACTTGGTTTCAGTCATATCTGTCTAACAGGACACAAGTAGTCCGAGTTGGACAGTATCAATCTGAGGAGAGAATCATCAAATCAGGTGTCCCTCAGGAATCCATACTAGGACCACTTTTGTTCTTGATTTATGTAAATTATCTACCTTTAGCTTCCAAAGAAGCTTCAGTTGACATGTATGCTGATGACTCCACGATACATACATCAGGGCTGGATGTGTCATTCATTGATAATAAATTATAAACTGACTTAAATAACATAAATAAATGGTGCACTATAAATAACATGGTTATAAATCCTACAAAAGCAACATGTATGCTATTAGGTTCAAAATATAAAATAAACCATTCTCGAAAACTCACGCTTTCGATAGATAATTGCCTGATACAATCAGTGTCTTCTCAAAAACTTCTCGGAATTACAATAGATCAACTTCTCAAGTGGGATGTTCAGATAAGCAAAGTCTGTACTCATATATCGAGTAAATTCACTCTTTTAAGACGAATATCTAAATATTTGACACTTGATATGAAAAAGCTATTCTATTATGCATATTTGGTTCCAATATTTGATTATGGATCTATCCTCTGGAGTAATTGTACTAAATTAAATTTTACAGAGGTTGTAACTATACAAAAAAGCATCGCACGCTGGATTTTGATAAAACCTTTACATACACCTGCTGCAAATCTTTTCAATGTGTTAAATTGGATGTCATTTGAAAAAAGATGTAAATTTCAAGTAGGTGTTTTAGTTTATAAAGCAATTCATAACCTTACACCAATATACATAAGTAAATTAATAACATGTTCTGAAAATAGCAGATATAATTTAAGATCATGCATTAAACATGACATTAAGCATCCTAGACCTAAATCCGAATATTTAAAACAATCGTTTACCTATGTTGCCATGCGGACTTGGAATTCAATCCCAGAAAATATCCGGACTTCTGTTTCTATTTATGCTTTCAAATACAATTATAAACTATTTCTATTTCAAGATAACAGGTGTTCTGCTCAAATTAAGTTGTGTTAATAGTGAATACTTGTTTTGAATGCCAGCTTGAAACATAGTATTAATGTTACGTGCATGTATTCACTTGATATTGTTTATAAGTTGGTGTTGTTATCAGAAGGCCTCATGGAATATAAGTGTTGTGCAATTGTTTGTATAATCTTAATGAGTTGTACCTTCATGAAATAAAGAATTTATTATTATTATTATTATTATTATTATTATTATAAATGATTCCTCTAAATCGTATTTCCATGTATTATTATGATATACAGTGTTGAATAATTAAACAGTGCAATTCCCATATTAAACGGAATGGAAAGGCGCATTCCACACTGAAACACACTGCGTATAGTTAATGATATGAATTGTCATGTATATTAAAGTAGATATGAAAGCCAAACAGGAAATGTAGCATTAAATGGCCACAGACGACCCCAAACAACATGCTTTGAAACAAACAAGAAGTTCAAGACAGGGTATATGACATCACCAACATAACATACTTGACAATAGGGCTCTTGCCTTGGAACGGTCAGTGGCAAAACAGACCGCTGGGAGTTTAAACTAGGTTCTAATATGCACCAAATCTCACCTTTACCTTATTATCATCCAAACAATACGGTACATTGTAAAACAACAAATCCCCGCCAGGCTATATCCTTTAAGTAACTAGTCAACATTAATAGGCAATTTTACTATCACACACATATTAATACTATAGTGTATATCTAAACATAACGCACATATTAATATTATCGTGAATATCTAAATATAACACATATATCAATATTATCGTGTATATATAAATATAACACACATATCAATATTATCGTGTATATCTAAATATAACACACATATCAATATTATCGTGTATATCTAAATATAACACACATATTAATACTATCGTGTATATCTAAACATAACACACATATCAATAGTATCGTGTATATCTAAATATAACAAACATATCAATATTATCGTATATATCTAAATATAACACATATATCAATATTATCGTGTATATCTAAATATAACTTACATATCAATATTATCGTGTATATCTAAATATAACACACATATCAATATTATCGTGTATATCTAAACATAACACACATAACAATATTATCGTGTATATCTAAATATGAAAAAGAAAGCCTAGAAAGCCACAAATAAAATACTAATTGACTTGGCAGAAGGCAGAGAAGCAACAAAATCAATCATTATGAGCACGACAAGACAAGATTGCATGACATTATGAGCACGACAAGACAAGATTGCATGACATTATGAGCACGACAAGACAAGATTGCTTGAGCCCTTTGCAAGTTTTTAAAATGCTCATTCTTTTTTTTTCTTTTTTTTTGTGTGTGTTTGTTAATTACATTATGTCTGCCCTAACGAGTTGTGAGCACTTAGTGTAAAACTATATCCATATTCGAACTTCCTGTTTTTTTTCTTTTAAAGAGTTTAAACATTTACACAATCTGTGCAATCACTTAGGTTGTTCATGGGACATTATCATTGCTGCTGTTTAGTAACGTTAATCAAACCATTAATTGCATTTAGATTAACACCGTATCAATTATCACTGCCTTGTCTTTCATGGCTAAGTAAGGAAAATGGCATTGATATTTATGAAACAAGCAAGAAGATTAGCTAAATAAAGTAATAAAATGATACTAAATGGTCTTAAACCTTGGGGACTGATGTCATTCAACTGAAACATAGGTGTGTTACTGTGTATACAACTACTCATCTTCACGGCATGAGGTTTTTTGCAACTTTGGACATTTGTTTCTCACCTAACTGTTTGATGATTGGTTTGCAAAAAATCCCGCACATTTTAAACACTTAGAAAAACCAACGCATGCCTCATTGACTTATTGCTCTTTTTTTTATTGATTCAAGGCAGTTCAAGCTAAATGATACGATGCGATCACTTCAACGATCTGTTTCGAATGTTCACCGAAGCTGACATAAAAGTTTGTTTCAATATAATTGTGTTGCGTACCATATTAATTGTTTCGTGTTCTACTTTATTGTGCAAGGTGACAGTTATTATGTCGAGTGCCGTACATACTTCCTGCAATGCCTGATATAATTATGATACGAATGTTGACGTGTGTATATATCATAATATAGATGGATATACTTGATTAGATGTATTATAGCCTGTTATTCATACGCGTTGGAGAATTATCTGTAAAGATACGGAATCATTTTGTTCTAATTGTAGTCTAAATCTATTTGCTGACATCGGGCAGAAAAAAGGTTTTACCCTTGATGTTCAACACTTATTTTTGTTTGTGTCCGAACTGTTGTCACCGCTTTATGTGTGAATGGACGAGTAATTCGGTGTGGTTCATACCACCTATATATACCATCTATATTACGTAAAGTAATGTCTTACATTGACAAAGGGCGGCGACTAGGTCTATATTACGTAAAGTAATGTCTTACATTGTACAAAGGGAGGTGACTACGTCTATAATACGTAAAGTAATGTCTTACATTGACAAAGGGAGGCGACTACGTCTATATTTCGTAAAGTAATGTCTTACATTGACAAAGGGAGGCGACTACGTCTATATTTCGTAAAGTAATGTATTACATTGACCAAGGGAGGTGACTACGTCTATATTACGTAAAGTAATGATTTACGGTGACTACGTCTATATTACGTAAAGTAATGATTTACATTGGCAAAGGGAAGCGACTACGTCTATATTACGTAAAATAATGTCTTGCATTGAAAAAGGGAAGCGACTACGTCTATATTACGTAAAGTAATGTCTTACATTGACAAAGGGCGGCGACTACGTCTATATTTCGTAAAGTAATGTATAACATTGACAAAGGGAGGTGACTACGTCTATATTACGTAAAGTAATGATTTACATTGACAAAGGGAAGCGACTACGTCTATATTACGTAAAGTAATGTCTTGTATTGACAAAGGGAAGCGAATACGTCTATATTACGTAAAGTAATGTCTTATATTGACAAAGGGTGGCGACTACGTCTGTATTACGTAAAGTAATGTCTTACATTGACAAAGGGAGGCGACTACGTCTATATTACGTAAAGTAATGTTTTACATTGACAGAGGGAGGCGACTATATTACGTAAAGTAATGTCTTAAATTGACAAAGGGCGGCGACTACGTCTATATTACGTAAAGTAATGTCTTACATTAACAAAGGGAAGCGACTACGTCTATATTACGTAAAGTAATGTCTTTCATTGACAAATGGCGGCGACTACGTCTATATAACGTAAAGTAATGTCTTACATTGACAAAGGGAGGCGACTACGTCTGTATTACGTAAAGTAATGTCTTACATTGACAAAGGGTGGCGACTACGTCTATATTACGTAAAGTAATGTCTTACATTGACAAAGTGAAGCGACTACGTCTGTATTACGTAAAGTTATGTCTTACATTGACAAAGGGTGGCGACTACGTCTGTTTTACGTAAAGTAATGTCTTACATTGCCAAAGGGCGGCGACTACGTCTGTATTATGTAAAGTAATGTCTTACATTGACAAAGGGAGGCGACTACGTCTATAATACGTAAAGTAATGTCTTACATTGCTAAAGGACGGCGACTACGTCTATATTACGTTAAGTAATGTCTAACATTGACAAAGGGAGGCGACTACGTCAATATTACGTAAATTAATGTCTTACATTGACAAAGGACGGCGACTACGTCTATATTACGTAAAGTAATGTCTTACATTGTACAAAGGGAGGCGACTACGTCTATAATACGTAAAGTAATGTCTTACATTGACAAAGGGCGGCGACTACGTCTATATTTCGTAAAGTAATGTCTTGCATTGACAAAGGGAAGCGACTACGTCTATATTACATAAAGTAATGTCTTGCATTGACAAAGGGAAGCGACTACGTCTATATTACGTAAAGTAATGTCTTACATTGACAAAGGGCGGCGACTAGGTCTATATTACGTAAAGTAATGTCTTACATTGTACAAAGGGAGGTGACTACGTCTATAATACGTAAAGTAATGTCTTACATTGACAAAGGGAGGCGACTACGATTATATTTCGTAAAGTAATGTCTTACATTGACAAAGGGAGGCGACTACATCTATATTTCGTAAAGTAATGTATTACATTGACCAAGGGAGGTGACTACGTCTGTATTATGTAAAGTAATGATTTACGGTGACTACGTCTATATTACGTAAAGTAATGATTTACATTGACAAAGGGAAGCGACTACGTCTATATTACGTAAAATAATGTCTTGCATTGACAAAGGGAAGCGACTACGTCTATATTACGTAAAGTAATGTCTTACAATGACAAAGGGCGGCGACTACGTCTATATTTCGTAAAGCAATGTATTACATTGACAAAGGGAGGTGACTACGTCTATATTACGTAAAGTAATGATTTACATTGACAAAGGGAAGCGACTACGTCTATATTACGTAAAGTAATGTCTTGCATTGACAAAGGAAAGCGACTACGTCTCTATTACGTAAAGTAATGTCTTACATTGACAAAGGGCGGCGACTAGGTCTATATTACGTAAAGTAATGTCTTACATTGACAAAGGAAAGCGACTACGTATATATTACGTAAAGTAATGTCTTACATTGACAAAGGGCGGCGACTACGTCTATATTAGGTAAAGCAATGTCTTACACTGACAAAGGGAGGCGACTACGTCTATAATACATCAAGTAAAGTCTTACATTGACAAAGGGAGGCGACTACGTCTATAATACGTAAAATAATGTCTTGCATTGACAAAGGTTGACGACTACGTCTATAATACGTAAAGTAATGTCTTACATTGACAAAGGGAAGCGACTAGGTCTATATTACGTAAAGTAATGTCTTGCATTGACAAAGGGAAGCGACTACGTCTATATTACGTAAAGGAATGTCTTACATTGACAAAGGGCGGCGACTACGTCTATATTTCGTAAAGTAATGTACTACATTGACAAAGGGAGGTGACTACTTCTTTCTACGTAAAGTAATGATTTACATTGACAAAGGGAAGCGACTACGTCTATATTACGTAAAGTAATGTCTTGCATTGACAAGGGGAAGCGACTACGTCTATATTACGTAAAGTAATGTCTCACATTGACAAAGGACGGCGACTAGGTCTATATTTCGTAAAGTAATGTCTTACATTGACAAAGGAAAGCGACTACGTATATATTACGTAAAGTAATGTCTTACATTGACAAAGGGCGGCGACTACGTCTATATTAGGTAATGTAATGTCTTACACTGACAAAGGGAGGCGACTACGTCTATAATACGTAAAGTAATGTCTTACATTGACAAAGGGAAGCGACTACGTCTATAATAAGTAAAGTAATGTCTTACATTGACAAAGGGCGGCGACTACGTCTATATTACGTAAAGTAATGTCTTACATTGACAAAGGGCGGCGACTACATCTGTATTACGTAAAGTAATGTCTTACATTGACAAAGGGAGACGACTACGTCTATATTACGTAAAGTAATGTCTTACATTGACAAAGGGTGGCGACTACGTCTATATTACGTAAAGTAATGTCTTGCATTGATAAAGGGAGGCGACTACGTCTAAGGACTTACGTCCAAGACGTAATAAATAATAATTGATTCACTGAATGGTGTTTAACGTCAAGAACAAGAAAAAAAACGTCTGTTGATAAAACACGACACGATATATTCATATATTTGTTAACATGCGTATGTGTGTATGTGTATGTATGTATGAATGATGCTTAAGGTCACTTTTAACAATATTTCAGTCATAGCACGAGAATTTCTTTCAGTCATAGCACGAGAATTTCTACTTGTCTCATTGAACTCGATGCTCAACTTGGTAACGATGCCACATTAGATTTCCACTATTACCATTTGTTTAATGTCTTATGTGTGACCCAGCCGGGGTTTAACCCCACGGCCTCCAGTCAGGGATGCGGACCCTACAAATAGGCCAACGCCCTTATTGACATAAATACAGTAAAGTTCGTTTTATTTTTGCGGACTTCTATACAACAAAAAGAAAGCCCATATTGGTGTCGGCCATGGTAGATAACCACTTATTTGTCATGTAAGTGTCTGGTTAATTCGGAGGCAAGCCTCCTTAACTGACGTTATTTCATGCTGAATGGCATGAATAATAAACACGGAAATATGTTTAGCTGAATTTATTACATATAACTGTATTGTATATTCACACAGAACACAAAAGTAGTTTTCACATTCTCTGCATTGTGGTGTTGTCGTTTTTTATCCAACTGGAATAACGCTTTGAACACCAGGGGCACTGCAATGATACAATATTTCAAACAGACACGCGCAAACCATGTGCAAAATCGTCATGTAATAACCATTTTCATATTTAAAAATATTGAGCAGAACTTGATTTTTTCAATGAGACTTAATTAACAGAAACATTAATTCTCTTTTGACGATGTTTAAACAGAAACATGTTTGAAATTACCGTAATCGGGAAATACGTAACTTAACATTTTTTCTTACTACCACTTAGGTATTTCTATAAAACAGATATGTTATGAAATTTAAACAATTTCACACGCATTAAGTATTCCTTCAAAACCAAGACGATGAAATTCTCTACACTTACGCATTGGCCGCCTGACTGGTAATGCCGTTTTGATTGGCTGCAGAAAATGACGTAGAGTTGTGTGATGTCTGCCAGATTACCAATCCTCCCGTTGCTGGAATTACCCCGCTCTGTATCCCGGCTTTACATACCGAGGAATCCTGTAGAAACAGCATGAATTATGTGGTATTATACAAGCATTATGTGGTATCATACAGGCATTATGTGGTATCATATAGGCATTATGTGGTATGATACAAGTATTATGTGGTATCATCATGATCATACAAGCATTATGTGGTATCATACAGGCATTATGTGGTATCATACAAGCCTTATGTGGTATCATACAGACATTATTTGGTATCATACAGGCATTATGTGGTATCATACAAGCATTATGTGGTATCATACAGGCATTATGTTATATCATACAGGCATTATGTGGTATGGCATTATGTGGTATCATACAAGCATTATGTGGTATCATACAGGCATTATGTTATATCATAAGGCATTATGTGGTATGGCATTATGTGGTATCATACAGGCATTATGCAAAGCTGCATTTGTATAGGTATTTTAAATCTGAACTTGTTGTAGAAAATTATTTAAATGTGTTAAATATTAAGAAATTTAGAATAGCTATGGTATCTTTTAGAACATCCTCTCACTCTCTACTCATAGAGAGAGGACGGCATGTAGGTATGCCTAGAGAGAGACGTTTGTGTTTTCATTGTAATAATGTTATAGAAGACGAATATCACTTTCTACTGATATGCCCATTCTATCATGATTTAAGATCGTTATATATTCCTAAAAAGTACTATGAGTTTCCTAACAAACACAAGTTTAATATTGTCATGGCATGTAAAAATGAAAGTGTTATTTATTTTATAGCTATGTTTCTTTACTATGCTTTCGTTAAACGAAGTGAATTCATTTATGATTAGTATGTACTGTTATATAATAGTAATAGTATTGTATTGATAGTATTGTTAGTTAATTGTACATTTATGCATAACAACCAAACCACGTGTAAATTTATGATAAATACATTGTATACATGTTATTTGTTTCGGCCGGTGGCCTGTATCACTAATAAAATATTGAATTGAATTATGTGGTATCATACAAGCATTATGTGGTATCAAACAAGCATTGTGTGGTATCATACAAGCATTATATGGTATCATACAAGCATTATGTGGTATCATACAAGCATTATGTGGTATCATACAGGCATTATGTGGTATCATATAAGTATTATGTGGTATCATACAGGCATTATGTGGTATCATATAAGTATTATGTGGTATCATACAAGCATTATGTGGTATCATACAAGCATTATGTGGTATCATACAAGCATTATGTGGTATCATATAAGTATGAGACGGGGATTGTATAACGGTATTGAAGGATTTGTCCGTGATTTATTGTTCAATACAACTAAAAACACCATTCCGGTTTCACATATTCACACAGATAGTGCATAAATGACAGTTTTACGTACTATTATTATATTAGTTTTTAACTACTTCAAAAATAATTTTATTTATAATTAGATAATATAAAAGTCTATAGAACATGCAGGAACGAGAACAAAATACTTATATAGTTTATGCTTGCCGGAAATTTCCATTGGCCAACCTCTGTGTGGTTAGTCATAATATTTAATTATATTTACTTCTGAATCAGTGAAAATGTAGTTCGAACTGTTCTGTATTTAATGGCATTGTTGTTTACTTAGGTTATTAAGAGACGCCCAGAGAGAGGGAATGGTTAAATATGAATCCGATACTCTTACTACCAAATAGATCCCTATGCTTCTTTAACGTGCCCAATGATAGATTTCGATACAAGGGACACCCCGATTGATGCCCCTTTCGATGGACGACGCTTAGGGAAAGTTTCGTTACCAAAGGCACACCAAAGAAAACTCGTCTGCAAATAATCTACGTTTGAATTCTACAATAATTATTAGAGGTGGACAAAATATGTGTTCACCAGTATAAAGCATAAATTCTCATATATGTCATCTGTTAATTTAAATAAAAACAAGTTCGAGTATTTTCTTTTGTTCTCAGAAAGCAATTAGAACTAGATAATATCCATGTCATATGTTTAGTAACCAATTAGAATAAAGGATGTATTTTCTAATACTGTAAGCTTTAGCGCTGTGGGTCACCTAAAAGTGAACTGAACGAAAAACTTGAATGTAAATAAATGCGAAAAAGTGGACCCATTGGAACAAACACAAACAAAACGTGGTTTTCGTACGTACATACGGATGTACAGAAGGGCGGACTGAGGTACAGACGGACAATTGTAACCTTATATGCCCGTTCCATTTTCGTAGCGGGACATACGCATACATTAACCAGTCAGAGCTTGATGTTTACCATTTCATATAATTATTGTAAATAACCAGTCAGAGCTGGATATTAACCATGTCATATTGTAAATAACCAATCAGAGCTTGATATTAACCATTTCTTATTGTAAATAACCAGTCAGAGCTGGATATTAACCATTTCATATTGTAAATAACCAGTCAGAGCTTGATGTTTATCATTTCATATTCTAAATAACCAGTCAGAGCTGGATATTAACCATAACATAATGTTGTGAGTTACCATTAGCATGAGCTATTTTACTATCGCGTAGTGTAAGTAATTATTTACATACAATAAATGATGTTTTCTATTATAGTAAATAGCCAATTAGCATGATTAGAATGAGATATTTACCATCTCATGATCTGGTATTGCAATCAGAATTAGATGTTCTTCATTCAATATAGCAAGTAGCCAATTAGAATGAATAAATTACCGTAAGATATTGTAAGTAACCAATCATAATTAGATGTTCTCCATTCAATATAGCAAGTAGCCAATTAGAATGCGATATTTACCGTAAGATATTGTAAGTAACCAATCATAATTAGATGTTATCCATTTAATATAGCAAGTAGCCATTTAGAATGCGATATTTACCGTAAGATATTGTAAGTAACCAATCATAATTAGATGTTATCCATTTAATATAGCAAGTAGCCAATTAGAATGCGATATTTACCGTAAGATATTGTAAGTAACCAATCATAATTAGATGTTGTCCATTCAATATAGTAAGTAGCCAATTAGAATGGGATATATATACCATCTGGTATTGTAATTAACCAATCATAATTCAATTAAGATGTTCTCCATTCAATACAGTAAGTAGCCAATTAGAATGAAATAGTTACCATCTGGTATTGTAAGTAACCAATCACCGGCGTTGGGTCTGACACGCAGTTTGCAGGACACGTGGCGCTGAAATATGTCATTATATAGATCTACTGAAGTATACTGTACACGTATGGATACATAGGTTTATAGCAAAAATCGATGACACAGCACGTAAGACAGAAGCAGTTGGAACATGTACATACAAATACGTCTATCTTATTATAAATACTTAAAAGGGGCTTCTTTGGGAGCAACACACACACAAGAGAGAAGAAAGTAGCAGACGCGGTTTTATTGAGTCTGTTCATGAGCGGTTATATAACGTGCAACATATTTCACACCCACCAGCACCGGCTTTAATGGGTATTCTACTTTATAAACACAACGATTGGGCTTGATGATCACAAAGTACCCGTAAGCAAAAACAAAACTGATTTTTAGTCGGGGCGACTTTTTACAGCCGCCACAAAGCACTAAACGTACGTTAGTGTGAATTTCAAAATAAATACCGAAAAGTGGATCCCTTGCGAGCAAGAAACACAAACAAGAGGGGGAAAAGTAGCAGACGCGGTTCTATTGAATTGCACCGGCTTAAAGATGTATTCTGTTGGGCTTGATGATCCGAAATGACCAGTAACATACAAAAACACTACTAATGTGTAGTCACAGACGCCACACAGCACTAAACAAACGATAGTGTGAATGTCAATAAGTACTTAAAACTAATCCCATAGGAGCAACCCACGCAACCAAGAGGTAATGTAGCAGACTCGGTTGTATGGAGTATATGCATGAGAAATAATCCCTTAGGAGCAACCCACACAAACATGAGAACAATGTAGCAGACTCGGTTGTATTGAGTCTATGCATGAGAAATAATCCCTTAGGAGCAACCCACACAATCAAGAGATAATGTAGCAGTGTCGGTTGTATTGAGTCTATGCATGAGAAATAATCCCTTAGGAGCAACCCACACAACCAAGAGAACAATGTAGCAGATTCGGTGCAACATATGTCACGCCCCTTGCACCGGTAATCTACTACAAAGCTGTGTTTGTATGTGGCTTACCCACACACTGTGTTGTTGCAAACCGTGAATGTGGCGTCACATGTCACACTTCCGCTGTTATCATACGCTGAAAATAGAGAGAATCCATGGCTATATACTTACGCAATTGTGTATGTAATCACACCATACTTTATATGAAATAATTATCTTTCATATAATTACGCCTTACACCATACCTAGAGACAGATATATGTCATATGTCACGTTATATGTTATATATAATAATATATAATATATAAAGATTACGTTAACTTTCATAATCACTCCATATCCTAAATAGAGACACATATATTTCTTATTTCACGTAATTTCTTATTTCACGTGACACGCTATATATAAAGACAATTATTTTTTCAACATTCAAGTTGTATGCTTTTAAGAGACCAACTTATTGCTTAAGCCGGTAAACATATATATCAAACTAGGGCTACATATAGACAGTCAATACGTCTTTGCTATGCATGCATCGTAAATAATGTATGCACCGGTAATGCCGAACCGTTTATTTGTTTAAACAGGTAAAGCTTTATTATCACGTGATGTCACGTGGTAGTTTGTTTAATTCAAGTCACGTGACGTCAAGTACAGCCCTGGAACAATATTGAACAAAAAACACATCAAAAATAGTGTTTCGTTCAAATTAAGAAAATTATTGAAGTTAATCGTAGTGTTAAGTTACAGTCTAAAGAGAGTGTACATGGTGTATGATCATACATGTCTTAGTTGTGTACATGGCGTATGATCATACATGTCGTTGTTGTGTACATGGCGTATAATCATACATGTCGTAGTTGTGTACATGGTGTATGATCATACATGTCGTAGTTGTGTACATTGTGTATCATCATACATATCGTAGTTGTGTACAAGGTGTATGATCATACCTGTCGTAGTTGTGTACATGGTGTATGAACATACATGTCGTAGTTGTGTACATGGTGTATGATCATACATGTCCTAGTTGTGTACATTGTGTATGATCATACATGTCCTAGTTGTGTACATAGTGTATGATCATACATGTCCTAGTTGTGTACATGGTGTATGATCATACATGTCGTAATTTTGTACATGGTGTATGATCATACATGTCGTAGTGGACTCGTAGAGGAAACATGACCAATGTTTACAAATAATAACACACCTTTACAATACGACAACCCGGTTGTTGTCCCAAGTGAATTAGACACGGTACAGCAGCAACATCTTACCGTACGACAACCCGGTGGAGGTCCCAACTGGGTTAGACACGGTACAGCAGCAAAATCGTACCGTACGACAAACCGGTGGAGGTCCCAAGTGGGTTAGACACGGTACATCAGCAAACTCTTACCGTACGACAAACCGGTGGAGGTCCCAAGTGAGTTACACACGGTACATCAGCAAACTCTTACCGTACGACAAACCGGTGGAGGTCCCAAGTGGGTTAGACACGGTACAGCAGCAAAACCTTACCTTACGGCAAACCGGTGGATGTCCCAATACGACAAACCGGTGGAGGTCCCAAGCGGGTTAGACACGGGACAGCAGCAAACTCTTACCGTACGACAAACCGGTGTCGTAGTTGTATATGATCATACATGTCGTAGTTGTGTACAAGGTGTATGATCATACATGTCGTAGTTGTGTACATGGTGTATGAACATACATGTCGTAGTTGTGTACATGGTGTATGATCATACATGTCGTTGTTGTGTACATGGTGTGTGATCATACATGTCGTAGTTGTGTACATGGTTTATGATCACACATGTCGTAGTTGTGTACATGGTGTATGATCATACATCTCGTAGTTGTGTACATGGTGTATGATCATACATGTCGCAGTTGTGTACATGGTGTACGGTCATAAATGTCGTAGTTGTGTACATGGTGTGTGATCATACATGTCGTAGCTGTGTACATGGTGTGTGATCATACATGTAGTAGTTGTGTACATGATGTATGATCAATGTCGTAGTTGTGTACATGGTGTATGATCATACATGTCGTTGTTGTGTACATGGTGTGTGATCATACATGTCGTAGTTGTGTACATGGTTTATGATCATACATGTCGTAGTTGTGTACATGGTGTATGATCATACATCTCGTAGTTGTGTACATGGTGTATGATCATACATGTCGCATTTGTGTACATGGTGTACGATCAAAAATGTCGTAGTTGTGTACATGGTGTATGATCATACATGTCGCAGTTGTGTACATGGTGTACGGTCATAAATGTCGTAGTTGTGTACATGGTGTGTGATCATACATGTCGTAGCTGTGTACATGGTGTGTGATCATACATGTCGTAGTTGTGTACATGGTGTGTGATCATACATGTCGTAGTTGTGTACATGATGTATGATCAATGTCGTAGTTGTGTACATGGTGTATGATCATACATGTCGTTGTTGTGTACATGGTGTGTGATCATACATGTCGTAGTTGTGTACATGGTTTATGATCATACATGTCGTAGTTGTGTACATGGTGTATGAACATACATGTCGTAGTTGTGTACATGGTGTATGATCATAAATGTCGCAGTTGTGTACATGGTGTATGATCATACATGTCGTAGTTGTGTACATGGTGTGTGATCATACCTGTCGTAGATCATACATGTCGTAGTGGTGTATATGGTGTATGATCATACATGTCGTAGTTGTGTACATGGTGTATGATCATACATGTCGTAGTTGTGTACATGGTGTATGATCAATGTCGTAGTTGTGTACATGGTGTGTGATCATACATGTCGCAGATCATACATGTCGTAGTGGTGTACATGGTGTATGATCATACATGTCGTTGTTGTGTACATGGTGTATGATCATACATGTCGTAGTTGTGTACATGGTGTATGATCATACATGTCGCAGTTGTGTACATGGTGAGTGATCATACATGTCGTAGTTGTGTACATGATGTATGATCAATGTCGTAGTTGTGTACATGGTGTATGATCATACGTGTCGTTGTTGTGTACATGGTGTGTGATCATACATGTCGTAGTTGTGTACATGGTGTATGATCATACATGCCGTAGTTGTGTGCATGGTGTGTGATCATACATGTCGTAGTTGTGTACATGGTGTATGATAATACATGTCATAGTTGTGTACATGGTGTGTGAACATACACGTCGTAGATCATACATGTCGTAGTGGTGTACATGGTGTATGATCATACATGTCGTAGTTGTGTACATGGTGTATGATCATACATGTCGTAGTTGTGTACATGGTGTATGATCATACATGTCGTAGTTGTGTACATGGTGAGTGATCATACATGTCGTAGTTGTGTACATGATGTATGATCAATGTCGTAGTTGTGTACATGGTGTATGATCATACGTGTCGTTGTTGTGTACATGGTGTGTGATCATACATGTCGTAGTTGTGTACATGGTGTATGATCATACATGTCGTAGTTGTGTGCATGGTGTGTGATCATACATGTCGTAGTTGTGTACATGGTGTATGATAATTCATGTCATAGTTGTGTACATGGTGTGTGAACATACATTTCGTAGATCATACATGTCGTAGTGGTGTACATTGTGTATGATCATACATGTCGTAGTTGTGTACATGGTGTGTGAACATACATGTCGTAGATCATACATGTCGTAGTTGTGTACATGGTGTATGATCATACATGTCGTAGTGGTGTACATGGTGTATGATCATACATGTCGTACTTGTGTACATGGTGTATGATCATACATGTCGTAGTTGTGTACATGGTGTATGATCATACATGTCGTAGTTGTGTACATGGTGTATGAACATACATGTCTTAGATCATAAATGGCATCGTTGTGTACATGGTGTATGATCATACATGCCGTAGTTGTGTACATGGTGTATGATCATACATGTCGTAGTTGTGTACATGGTGTATGATCATACATGTCGTAGTTGTGTACATGGTGTATTAACATACATGTCTTAGATCATACATGTCGTAGTTGTGTACATGGTGTATGATCATACATGTTGTAGTTGTGTACATGCTGTATGATCATACATGTCGTAGTTGTGTACATGCTGTATGATCATACATGTCGTAGTTGTGTACATGGTGTATGAACATACATGTCGTAGTTGTGTACATGGTGTATGAACATACATGTCGTAGATCATACATGTCGTAGTTGTGTACATGGTGTATGATCATACATGTCGTAGTTGTGTACATGGTGTATGATCATACATGTCGTAGTTGTGTACATGGTGTATGATCATACATGTCGTAGTTGTGTACATGGTTTATGATCATACATATCGTAGTTGTGTACATGGTGTATGAACATAAATGTCTTAGATCATACATGTCGTACTTGTGTACATGGTGTATGAACATACATGTCGTAGTTGTGTACATGGTGTACGATCATAAATGTCATCGTTGTGTACATGGTGTATGATCATACATGTCGTAGTTGTGTACATGGTGTATGATCATACATGTCGTAGTTGTGTACATGGTGTATGATCATACATGTCGTAGTTGTGTACATGGTGTATGAACATACATGTCTTAGATCATACATGTCGTAGTTGTGTACAAAGTGTATGAACATACATGTCGTAGTTGTGTACATGGTGTACGATCATAAATGTCGTCGTTGTGTACATGGTTTATGATCATACATGTCGTAGTTGTTTACATGGTGTACGATCGTACATGTCGTAGTTGTGTACAAGGTGTATGATCATACATGTCGTAGTTGTGTACATGGTGTACGATCATAAATGTCATCGTTGTGTACATGGTGTATGATCATACATGTCGTAGTTGTGTACATGGTGTATGATCATACATGTCGTAGTTGTGTACATGGTGTATGATCATACGTGTCGTAGTTGTGTACATGGTGTATGAACATACATGTCTTAGATCATACATGTCGTAGTTGTGTACATGGTGTATGAACATACATGTCGCAGTTGTGTACATGGTGTACGATCATAAATGTCGTTGTTGTGTACATGGTGTATGACCATACATGTCCTAGTTGTGTACATGGTGTACGATCGTACATGTCGTAGTTGTGTACAAGGTGTATGAACATACATGTCGTAGTTGTGTACATGGTGTATGATCGTACATGTCGTAGTTGTGTACATGGTGTATGATCATACATGTCGTAGTTGTGTACATGGTGTATGAACATACATGTCTTAGATCATACATGTCGTAGTTGTGTACATGGTGTATGAACATACATGTCGTAGTTGTGTACATGGTGTACGATCATAAATGTCGTCGTTGTGTACATGGTGTATGATCATACATGTCCTAGTTGTGTACATTGTGTATAATCATACATGTCCTAGTTGTGTACACGGTGTATAATCATACATGTCCTAGTTGTGTACACGGTGTATGATCATACATGTCCTAGTTGTGTACATTGTGTATGATCATACATGTCCTAGTTGTGTACATTGTGTATGATCATACATGTCGTAGTTGTGTACATGGTGTATGAACATACATGTCGTAGTTGTGTACATAGTGTACGATCATAAATGTCGTCGTTGTGTACATGGTGTATGATCATACATGTCCTAGTTGTGTACATTGTGTATGATCATACATGTCCTAGTTGTGTACATAGTGTATGATCATACATGTCCTAGTTGTGTACATGGTGTATGATCATACATGTCGTAATTTTGTACATGGTGTATGATCATACATGTCGTAGTGGACTCGTAGAGGAAACATGACCAATGTTTACAAATAATAACACTCCTTTACAATACGACAACCCGGTTGTTGTCCCAAGTGAATTAGACACGGTACAGCAGCAACATCTTACCGTACGACAACCCGGTGGAGGTCCCAACTGGGTTAGACACGGTACAGCAGCAAAATCGTACCGTACGACAAACCGGTGGAGGTCCCAAGTGGGTTAGACACGGTACATCAGCAAACTCTTACCGTACGACAAACCGGTGGAGGTCCCAAGTGAGTTACACACGGTACATCAGCAAACTCTTACCGTACGACAAACCGTTGGAGGTCCCAAGTGGGTTAGACACGGTACAGCAGCAAAACCTTACCTTACGACAAACCGGTGGATGTCCCAATACGACAAACCGGTGGAGGTCCCAAGTGGGTTAGACACGGTACAGCAGCAAACTCTTACCGTACGACAAACCGGTGGAGGTCCCAATACGACAAACCGATGGAGGTCCCAAGTGGGTTAAACACGGTACAGCAGCAAACTCTTACCATACGACAACCCGGTTATTGTCCCAAGTGAATTAGACACGGTACAGCAGCAAAATCTTACCGTACGACAACCCGGTGGAGGTCCTAAGTGGGTTAGACACGGTACAGTAGCAAAATCTTACCGTACGACAAACCAGTGCATGTCCCAAGTGGGTTAGACACGGTACAGCAGCAAATTCTTACCGTACGACAAACCGGTGGAGGTCCCAAGTGAATTAGACACGGTACAGCAGCAAAATCTGACCGTACGACAACCCGGTGGAGGTCCCAAGTGGGTTAGACACGGTACAGCAGCAAACTCTTACCGTATGACAAACCGGTGGAGGTCCCAAGTGAATTAGACACGGAACAGCCATAAACTCCAAAGTCAGCTGCAGTCGGCTGGTTAACCAGGAGCACATTTCCGGCTAGCACGAACACGTGGCCATTTCTGAAAGCATAACCAGCATCTCATAATGTGTTACCGCTCAATTACAGGTACATGTCTACTAAATAAAACAGACTGTGATTGGTCAAATAAGGGCTAGGGAATCCGAGACTAATGTTTACCAGTGTGAAGTCATGGATCATTGATTAAAATATAATGACTGAAATAAAACAACTTGAGAATTCAAACATAAATATGTTTTCTTCAAAATGGAACATTTAATACATATTGTTGAAGTTATGACTGGATGTAACTTGGATGTAAGTTGGATGTAAGTTTCAGGTAAGAGGTGGCATGGCTACGAGATATAGGGAAATCAGAGTAGCCCTAAAGGCTATAATGTAAGCCTATGGGAAAATCAATAGTCTACAGCGACAAATTACTCTTAATAGTCTCCAATGGTATTGTCAAAAAGGAACTTCTGATATTATTTTCTGAAATAAAATCCTGTCGGAAAAACACATGTATTCGTTGTCTTCTACTTGATCTTTAGGACAAGGATGCATTTCACACGAAATTGGATGAATTTTACAATTTGTCGAAATTCGAAATATCCGAAATATCCCATTTCTTCATAATTGTTCAAAATCAATGTAATCCAGCACGAATTGCCTTGTTATTGCTTTTTTATTGTTGGGATTATTTTAAAAGCACCAATTTCGAGGGATTGGACAATGCACATGTCCGTTTTACAAACGGCGACAGTCAAAGGCCGTTACAGATATATGCTCAGATTCACTGGTTGTTTGATATGATAACTCGTCTGCGAGAATTCGTAGAATAATGAATAGCACACATTTACACGATGGTGTATCACTGGCCTCTTTAACAGACTACATCAATGTTAGAGCAAGATGGTCCGACTTGGTGCTTTGCACTGCTGTCAATTTTAAGTGAACGCTATCGAGGTCACGTGTTTACCAAATACTAACCCCGTGATTGGTTGCCCGTCCTTAGTCCATGTGACAGTCAATGGTGGATCCCCACCAGGCTTACATTCAAGGGCAATATTGCCTGAACCGGGAACCACTGGAATCCTCTCTGGAACAATCGCCGATTCTGGTGGAACTAAACAAAGATTTGCACAAAACTCGATGATTAGTTGTGTGAACACATGCATCCGACAGATTAAACGAGTGAACTTATATCACTGCGAAAACCATAAACAACAAAAACACTCTAAATGCACTGCTACAACTAAACGGGAAAGAAGTATTGCAAGCAATACATATTCCTTACCGGTCTGGGTCCGAAGGTGAAGGTTAATTATAGCAAAAACCTTCAAAGTATAAGTGTGACTATGACTTAGGCATCTTGCCTTGGTCACGACACATTGTCTTATGGTGGGAATAAGTTTGTATAATATTATCAATATTCAAAGATAGATAAATAATTTATAGCCCCGATACAAATGTATAGCAGTAAAGAGTAAAGTATAAGCGTAACCATGGTAACCATGACCTTGATGGTAGGCACCCTGTTGTTGGGCGAAATATCCTTTAAAGGTGATGGAAATGTGTGAATATTATAAGTTGAATCCAATGATAAAGCAGCTATAGCCCGTACAAGAAATTTTGGGCGGACGGACAATAATATAATGGTAATATAATCATAATATAACAAAAATATAAGTGGTAATATAATCATAAAATCCCCTCAGGTTACAACAGTAGTTAGCCAATAACATAACGTCGAGAAGACAGACTTCTAACTGATGCATGTATATATATATACCTTTCACTTGCAGAGTGAGCGTTGCCTGGTCTGTGCCGTACTTGTTGGTTGCTATGCAAATGAAATACGTGGCGTCTTTTGGTTGAGCGTTTAGTACAACAAGAGTGCCATCAGTGTCCTTGTAAGCGTTTGTCACACCAGGCTGACGATATAATGTTAATGGTTAATGTACGGGGTTTCTTTGATTCAGGTCAACTTTGCAAGTATTAGCTATGATTCTCAAGGCTAGTTTCAAAGCTGTTTTAGATACCAATTAAATATTGGAAATGCATGCACTATAATCCACTTTTACTAAAACGTATATTACACAATACATTTATAAACCTGCATTTTTTCTTCTTCAAGCACTGCGAAATAGAACCAGAAACCATATACCGGGTCCAACCGATGAACTCTACTTACTGGATATTTCCATGTAAACCATATACCGGGTCCAACCGATGAACACTACTTACTGGATATTTCCATGTAAACCATATACTGGGTCCAACCGATGAACTCTACTTACTGGATATTTCCATGTAAACGTAGCGGGTGGATGAGCTTCGGCCTCACATTTCAACTTGATGTTTTGGCCTTTAATGGCGGTCACTACACCTGGAGGCTTGATGTGAGGTGGTCCTGCAAACGTTCAAATCACACTGAGTGAAATATTCATTACATAAATGCATGGACGTCTTTATTATGTTAGTTATGTTCCCCGGCAGACATTAATAGCTTATACATGGATGTGCATCTCCCTCACAGATTGTAAACTCTCGACTTTATGCCTTCGTGTTTTCGCGTTGTTAAAGGTTTAGTACAGGCAGGGTACATGCTCGTTTTTCATAGTGAGCAGCTTACTTAATTAGAAAAGGATGAGGTTCAGCATGCAGCTGTCTATAGCTCTCTTCCCCTTCCCCCTTCACGCACCTCTCACACTAAACCCCGAACTAGATAGGAATGGAAGAAAACAGGTCGTTAACGTACCATATGTAGACAGAGAAGCGGTCTGTTCAATGTTCTCTACTCCATTGTGACCTTGACACACGTACTGTCCCTCCGTGGTTGTGGTAACCCTGTTTATATGAAGCTGGGAACCATGTTCTATTGGAGTTATATCGGTATATATGGCATAACGAGAACCATCCTTCATCACCTAGACAAATGTCAAAACAGACCGAATTGTTAAGCTGGGGAACATGCCTTTTAAAACGTTTAAAACGTAAATATACGATAGGACTAAATTGTAATGGAATATTTTATTAACGGCTCATCAGCAAGTTATATGTTATCTGTTATTTCGAGTAGCACCATAGAGAGGGAAGTGGTTCTTAGGAATCCGGGAAACTTACCTTACTCTAACTATCGAGAACAGAGTTGTGGTGTTTACGTTCTGCGAGGATAGACTTCGTCCAAGGACAGGTCGAACAAATCCAGCGGTGCTAGTGCGGCTCGAACCCTCGATCTCCGGATTCTGAATAATGGCCTGTCTTGTTCCATCTCGTCTTGTTCCATCTCGATCTCCGGATTCTGAATAATGGCCTGTCTTGTTCCATCTCGATCTCCGGATTCTGAATAATGGCCTGTCTTGTTCCATGTCGATCTCCAGAATCTGAATAATGGCCTGTCTTGTTCCATGTCGATCTCCGGATTCTGAATAATGGCCCATCTTGTTCCATCCCGATCTCCGGATTCTGAATAATGGCCCGTCTTGTTCCATCTCGATCTCCGGATTCTAAATAATGGCCTGTCTTTTTCCATGTCAGGATCGGATTCAATGAAGCTGGTTCTGTGGACCATTGACGTAAGGAACTACGTTGTACCACATTATGCTTGGATTCAATGCATGTTACGCCTATTTGCAATGGAACATCGACATAAGGACATACCTTGTGCAATGTTATACTTGGATTCAATAGGCCATCGACATAAGGATCTACATCTTACCATGTTATGCTGGGATTTAATGGACCATTGACAAAAAGACATATCATGTACCCTGTTATGCTGAAATTTAATGTACCATCGACAAGAAGACCTACATAGTACTATTTTATGCTTAGATTCAATGGAACATCGACATAAGGACCTACATAGAACCAGGTTATGCTTGGATTCAATGAACCATCGACATAACTACTTACTTTCTAACATATTATGCTCGGATTCAATGAACCATCGACATAAGAACCTACCGTGTAACATGTCATTATGGGTTTCAATGGACCATCGACATAAGGACTTACATAATACCATGTTATGCTTGAATTCAATGAACCATCGACATATTTATCTACCTAGTACCATGGTATGCATGGATTCAATAGACCATCATCATAAGGACCTACCTTGTACCATGTTATACTTGGATTCAATAGGCCATCGACATAAGGACCTACCTCGTACAAAGTTATGCTGGGATTCAATGGACCAGGTTGTGCTTGTTTTCATTGGACCATCGACAAAAGGACCTACATTGTACCATAATATGCTTGTTTTCAATGAACCATCGACATAAGGACCTACATTGTTCCATGTTATGCTTGTTTTCAATGGACCATCGACAAAAATACCTACCTTGTACATGTACCACGTTATGCTTGGATTCAGTGGAACATCGACATAATTATCTACCTTGTAACATGTTATGCTTGAATTCAATGAACCATCGACATAAGTTCCTACCTTATACTATGTTATTCTGGGATTCAAAGGACCATCGACATAAGGCCCTACCTGGTACCAGGTTGTGCTTGTTTTCATTGGACCATCGACATAAGGACCTACCTTGTGCCATAATGTGCTTGTATTCAATGGACCATCGACATAAGGACCTACCTTGTACCATGTTATGCTTGTTTTCAATGGACCATCGACATAAGGACCTACCTTGTACCATGTTATGCTGGGATTCAATGGACCATCGATTTTACACTCCAAAGTTGCTCCATTCCCCATCATAACAGTGTGGTTCTGTGGCGTTTCTTCGAATCTGATATGCTCTATGTGTGGAAAAAACAACACTAAAGTAAATGACATAATTATGGTTATAACACGAAACTACTCTGGAAGTGTCGTGTTAATCGTGTAACTAGTTATAAATGGTCGAAACGCACATATCGCAAACAAATGTTCTGGAAAGACGAAACGCTCTAAAATAACATAATGCAATGTTTGCCTTAAACAAGAATGTATCTGAGATGTGTAACAACTGTAATAAAACGCTCTCGTATAATCAAGATACTATACTTTCAAACCATTTCTAATGTTCTGATCCTATGGTAAACCGAATATTCTAAAACAAAATAACAGAATTACCTCACGTTTATTGTCTCTAACGACACTATTTTAACCGCGTTTTGCCAATGGCGACATTTCACACAGAGCTCTATCCTTACACAAGTATGACACTGACAGAGCTCTGTCCTTACACAAGTATGACACTGGCAGACAGAGTTCTATCATTACACAAGTATGACACTGACAGAGATCTATCCTTACACAAGTATGACACTGACAGAGCTCTAACCTTACACAAGTATGACACTGACAGAGCTCTAACCTTACACAAGTATGACACTGACAGAGCTCTAACCTTACACAAGTATGACACTGACAGAGCTCTGTCCTTACACAAGTATGACACTGACAGACAGAGCTCTATCATTACACAAGTATGACAATGACAGATATCTATCCTTACACAAGTATGACACTGACAGAGCTCTAACCTTACACAAGTATGACACTGACAGAGCTCTAACCTTACACAAGTATGGCTTTGACAGAGCTCTAACCTTACACAAGTATGACACTGACAGAGCTCTAACCTTACACAAGTATGACACTGACAGAGCTCTAACCTTACACAAGTATGACACTGACAGAGCTCTAACCTTACACAAGTATGACACTGACAGAGCTCTAACCTGACACGAGTATGACACAGACAGAGCTCTATCCTTACACAAGTATGGCACTGACAGAGCTCTAACCTTACACAAGTATGACACTGACAGAGCTCTAACCTTACACAAGTATGACACTGACAGAGCTCTAACCTTACACAAGTATGACACTGACAGAGCTCTAACCTTACACAAGTATGACACTGACAGAGCTCTAACCTGACACAAGTATGACACAGACAGAGCTCTATCCTTATGGATGGATGGATGGATGGATGGATAGTGGATGGATGGAGGGAGGGAGGGAGGGATGGTGGGAGAGACAGAGGGAGATAGAAAGGACCGGTTGACAGAAATCAGAGTAGACAGATAGTCAGAGCGGCAGAGAGACAGAATACATAATACATGTACTTAACAAAACATCAGATACAGGTTATAGTCAGAGCAGCAGATAGACAGAATATATCAGACAAAACAAAACAGAGCGGTCGACAGACATAATACAAAACAGAACATATATCAAATACATGTTACTTACAATAGACAGACAGTCATAGCGGTCGACAGACATAATACATAATACAAAACAGAATATATATCAAATACAGGCTACTTACGATAGACGATCAAATTGAACTGTTTCTGTGAGTCACCAAGTACACTTTTAGCAGTGCACGTGTATGTGTTGGAATCAGTTACACCTGCGTTACTAATCGTGACACTGTAAGGCCTGATGGTTGTGCGAGCCTGATCGAGAGACCCTAATTGTGGTGTCCAGTTGATACGTGGGATCGGGTACCCCGATGGGTCGCAGTTCAGTGTAACGTCAGTTCCCTCAGTTACGCGTATTTCTTCCAGCTGATTGGCAAATTCAGGTACAGCTTAAAGTATACAAATAGTAATATTAATACACAATAAGGTCGCAGTTCAGGAAAGCGTTTGTACTCTCAGTTGTTTTTTTAACGTTTGAAGGGACAAAAGGCAATCTTCATTTTTTTAACACGCGACATCCCGTTATTTTTTCTACATTAATTTGCAAATGTGCAGTTATTATTTAAACTATTTGAATAGGTCAAAACTAATTGTTTCATATGAGCCAGAAGCAGCACCGTCGAGGACAACCTGCTGTGTGTCCGTGTAACCAATAGTTATATGCAGAGGACACTCTGCTGTGTGCGTCCGTGTAACCAACACGGTTATCTGAATTCTCTGAAATTAAAAGAACTAATAGTATGTGTCGAAATATCAAATGTATGAACATCTGAAGAAAGTGAAAAGCAGTGTTAATTTGCTCTCTCGGATTTTCAAAATGAATTTAAAAAGGTGGAACATGGATCAACATGATACTTACTTAAAGTTGTGCAGCATGCTGGTCCTGGAGTTGGCGCTATAAATAGCGATCGGTCGGCTGCATCGCCTTTATCGCCCTTTGGACCAATCGCACCTAGAGGAAAGAACAAACTCACTGAGGCAAAACATGGGCATGAGGTTAGGATAACGCTCTCGCTATATAAAGTAGAACTGTAACGGTATGTCGGTACGTTAATGCTCGCGCTATGTAAAGCAATACTGTGACGGTAAGTCGGTTGAAAATACTCGCGCTATATAAAGTAGTACCGTGACGGTAGGACGGTAAGATAAGGCTCGCGCTATATATTAAGTTTTAAAAGTAGTATATTATGATATGTCGTTAAATAATGATCGATTTGATACATATGGCGCTAAGTAATTGATAAACCAAATCATATGTTTACCCTTATTATTACAACAAATAAGCAAGGTTTTCTAATTAGCTAATGATAACGCAACTCCACTAGAAGCATTTATCGATACTTGCAGAATAAACATCCATTACAAAACGTGCACCATAACTTACATGTCAAGTAGGCTGTAGACAGTTTTCATCGTAACGTTGAGCGTAAAGCGAAACAAAGCAATGAACATGAACGTACCTTGTGCACCATTCTGTCCAGGCAAACCCTGGCTTCCCATATCTCCTTTAACCCCGGTAAGTCCCGGAGCTCCAGTATCACCTTTTACTCCCTGCAGTCCTTGAATACCCATTTCGCCCTTAGATCCTTAAAGCGAGGCAAAACAGACACATATAACAGCTAAACCATCACTAGTGTTAGAACAACACTCACACATACTAATGCAACACAATGTTAGTGTGTTATTCCACTGGTAAACGGTTCAGTTTGTAAACGTAAAACTCCAGAAATAACTTGACGTCACAACGTACAAACAACATCATTGGATTGGGACGTTCGCGAATTGCAGTTGACATGGAAATTTAATTGTGTATGCATGCTTTTAACCTATATTTCCAGTATTTACATTGATCTGCATAATAATTGAATAATTCAATCGTGCACGGTATGTTGTTTGTTTTACGTTTTTAAATTACATGTTACGTTCCGCAACAACATCGCTGCAAAACAAAAGCATCGACTGTATAACCACAAACATACTGTCCCAGATTGAACAGCATGGTGATCTCTTACACGTATACACTCGTCAGGCCAGGTTGCTTTCTATATAGGTGTGTGGATTCATCAAAACACCGTCAGTGACATACTTAATGTCTAGTGAGTCTTTTTTATCGATGTAACTAACATAATGCTTTATTAGGCTAACCAGTGGGCCATATTGCCTACTGACCGTTTCGGCTACAGCGCTCCATATCATTTTAAAGTATTTGAATACAGTACTCATCCAAACAAAAATAAATGACTACCAGGCTTATCGTTTCAGTACCATAGTACCCCAGCAATTTAACCTTAGCTATCTTTTGTTTAAACACCACAAAAGAATGCAGTTTCGTTCAATATCTTTATTATAGTCTGTCTACAAATACATCTGGCTTATAAGCCAGAACCAAAGGAAGAAAACCGTAAATAACTGTTGTCGCCGCTACTATATAAAAACATTACAATTGTCCCGTGAAAGTATACTACGCGCTACGAAAACTCCGATTGGCAAAAAGAAGCTACCAAATTACGCATCGTTTTCAAAAGAATAGCGCACCAGGAAAACTACTTCCGTACATGGTGCGGGATGAATTAAAATAAAATGTGCACTTTGTGCGTGGATAAGCGGTCTATCTGGAGTACTGAGTCGGCAAACCTGTCTGTACCCCTCTTTGTATCGTGTATTGTCGTTTTCATTGTATACTTAAGTTACTATTTGTGGTGCTGTGCGGACCTACGGTGAAAATGCGGTTGAGTGCTGTGGTTTTTATATGGCCGTTTTCCTAATTTATGCATTCGACTACTTTTGTTTAAGTTTTCGGTGTAACATTCTGCTTTGTAAGGATTAAATAACTTACCAGTTTGTCCTGTTATTCCTGGCTCACCTTTAGACCCTATTCCGGGTATCCCTGTAAGCCCTTGTTCTCCCTTCTGCCCTTGTTGGCCTTTTTCTCCTGCATTTGAATTATCCAAATTAAGGAGAGTCGATAAGGCGAATTTAGGTATATGTTCCTTAATATTCGCTGTCCGGAACCGTCCTTCAACATCGATCGATTCAATGCAACCCTCACATCAGCTGCGCCATATGTTACATTTTCATTGAATTTGGTGAACATGTTTTGTTGATTTGACGCTTGTTTTTCGTTGTTTAAGGATGTTGGCTGGGCAAGTTTTGACATCTTCAAGTCTAAACATTTTATTTTTTAAATCATAGTTTTATTTGACAACAGAATTGTTCCTTTTTTTCCATTCTAGTAGATATGGATATAATGTAGGATTTAAGATGGTAACACACCAAATTTTAAGCAATTTTTTTTTCCATATTTTTTCCGTCACTTGTGATCATTTTTTGTTGTCAACAAAATAGGGGGTATGGGTAGCTCTGAGTAGAATTTATCCTTTTGCTGTAGAATAAATCAGATTTGTGTTTTTCGGTAGAGTGGAATACATATATAAAAGTAGATACTGAGCTAATTTTATTTTCGATCTCCATGTCAATATTGTGTGTAAAGTATTTTACATTGCAAATGTCAAAATAACTCCAAAATGGGTGTAATTTAAAGAATTTTTAATAAAAAATCATTAGAAGCCTGGTGACCTATATATTTTTTTACTTGTTTTGAAAGAAATGTCATAGGACCTTGACATATACAAGTTTTAAAAAAAGTTGATCATTAGAACATAATTTTTTATCTTGAATTAATTTTTCGGTAAAAACAAAAGTGGGTGGGGTACGGTCCATATATGTTTGCTTTTTAAAGTAAAAAGACGAAAGAGGATTACAATTGTTTTTCTATGATTTGAAAGATATGTATATATGCAATCGAAAATTAATTGTTGTTTTTCAATAAACGTAATGTTATGAATACAATTTTGAAAATATTCAATGACTATATTTTTCCTCTTTTTAGTGAAATTTTGAAGTTAGAAATATGTGCCTTCTTCAATGACGTCTAGCGGGAAAAAAAGTCTGGTGACCTAGCCTTTTTTTGATAATTTTGAATCTAAATTATACCAAAGAAGCTTTAAATATGAATTTTAAAAAAATCTCATCACTACGTCCTTTCCCAGCCAAACTCCTTAATTGTGTTATGTTGTTTATAGTATTTGCTGCAGTTTTGATGACAATAACACTTACGTTTAATTAATTCGTATAATAGTACACTTTCTGCCTTTTTTATGAGATACGAACCTACCTTGAATGCCCATTACTCCGGGCGCACCCGCGACACCAAGTTCTCCTTTGAGTCCGGTCAATCCCTGAACGCCCACTTCTCCTTTAGCTCCCGATGGCCCTTGAATACCCGTGTCACCCTTAGCGCCTTAAAGCAAAGCAAGACTGATAACACAATAGCCAACAGAGTTGAACATGCAACATGAACATGTATAGGTAAAGCAAGCAATCCAAACGGAATTGAGCTAAAATTGCAATACTTTGCGATAAAAATCAACAGCCGTGCGAAATATGAATTGGTCGATCCCTTTTCTCCGGCATTTGGATATCCGAATTAAGAAGAGTCGATAGGGTTATGTTACTGTTCTATTCTTTAATGTTTGCTGTCCGGAATCGACCTTCAACAGTGATTGTTCCTATGCAGCCCTTACACCAGTTGCGTCTTATGTAGCGTTTTCATTGAAGCATTGAATTTGGTGAACTTTTTTTTTATTTGATTTTTTTTCTTTTTCTTTTCTTTTTTTTCAATTTACTAACTGCCTTGTGCACCTTTTTAGTATTCGATGCTGTTTGTATGACACTTACTTTTAATTAAATCGTAGAGTATTCTACATTCTGTTTCATGAACATATGAACCTACCTGGAATGCCCATTACACCGGGCACACCCATGACACCCGGTTCTCCTTTGAGTCCAGGAAATCCCAGAGCTCCTACGTCTCCTTTAGTTCCCGGTGACCCTTGAATACCCGTGTCTCCCTTAGCGCCTTAAAGCAAAGCAAGACAGGTAACACAATAGCCAATAAAGTTGAACATGCACATGAACTTGACTAGGAAAGACATATAATTAAAGCAAGTGACTGAAAACGAACTGAGCTAAATATTGGGATTTATTATATAACCTATAAATAGACGCGTTTTCATTGGCTAAATGGTAATTTTTTAGAAAAAATATCTAGCGATATTGACCTGTTTTTTTGATATTGACCTGTTTTTTTGATATTGACCTGTTTTATATAATTGTTTTTTTGATATTGACCTGTTTTATATAATTGTAAATTGAGGGTTATATAATAAAACAGTTATGGACTTTTCAGCTGTTATGCATGATGTTGATATGCACCAAAAAATCATTATTGACCTCGGCTATCGCCTCGGTCAATAATGATTTTTTTGGTGCATATCACATCATGTATAACAGCTGAAAAGTCCATAATTGTATATTATGCCATAAAAATAAATGACTATTCGGTATATAACTCGATTTGTCTAACAGTTGGATTTCGTTTCTAGCACGTGATAGGATTTGGTGGTTACTTACTCCTGCGTCAAGCCAATGTTTGTCTATGCAACTTACCATCTGTACCGTTTGATCCTGGGACGCCTGGAGGTCCCGTTACAGATAGCCCTGGGAGTCCTTGATCTCCCTTCAGTCCTGGCTCTCCCTTATCCCCTGTATTTGAAAAGTTTAAGTTTTAAGGGCGTCGACGTTGTATCATTAATATATGTTCAACTAAAAAAAGTAATTTCTTCTTAAGTTCCACCATGCCAATAGTTGTTTCAATACATTTCTTGTAATTGACTTATATAGATAAATGTTCAATGCTAAGTTTGTTTAAACTCAAATATTATGGATTTATAATCTTGTTTGTTTTTGTTTAATAACTAGGTTGTGTTTTTTAAAGGGCATACAGGACATAAAGGGCATAAAGGACATAAAGGACATAAAGGACATAAAGGGCATACAGGACATAAAGGACATAAAGGGCATAAAGGACATAAAGGGCATAAAGGACATAAAGAACATAAAGGACATAAAGGGCATAAAGGACATAAAGGACATAAAGGACATAAAGGACATAAAGGATATAAAGGACATAAAGGACATAAAGGGCATAAAGGACATAAAGGATATAAAGGACATAAAGGACATAAAGGACATAAAGGGCATAAAGAACATAAAGGACATAAAGGACATAAAGGGCATAAAGGGCATAAAGGACATTAAGGACATAAAGGGCATAAAGGACATAAAGGACATAAAGGGCATAAAGAACATAAAGGACATAAAGGGCATAAAGGGCATAAAGAACATAAAGGACATAAAGGACATAAAGGGCATAAAGGACATAAAGGACATAAAGGACATAAAGGGCATAAAGGGCATAAAGGACATTAAGGACATAAAGGGCATAAAGGACATAAAGGACATAAAGGACATAAAGGGCATAAAGAACATAAAGGACATAAAGGGCATAAAGGGCATAAAGAACATAAAGGACATAAAGGACATAAAGGGCATAAAGGGCATAAAGGACATAAAGGACATAAAGGACATAAAGGGCATAAAGGGCATAAAGGACATAATGGACATAAAGGACATAAAGGGCATAAAGGGCATAAAGGGCATAAAGGACATAAAGGACATAAAGGACATAAAGGATATAAAGGACATAAAGGGCATAAATGACATAAAGGACATAAAGGACATAAAGGACATAAAGGACATAAAGGACATAAAGGGCATAAAGGACATAAAGGACATAAAGGACATAAAGAACATAAAGGACATAAAGGACATAAAGGACATAAGAACATAAAGGACATAAAGGACATAAAGGGCATAAAGAACATAAAGGGCATAAAGGGCATAAAGGGCATAAAGAACATAAAGGACATAAAGGACATAAAGGGCATAAAGGACATAAAGGACATAAAGGACATAAAGGACATAAAGGACATAAAGGGCATAAAGAACATAAAGGACATAAAGAACATAAAGGACATAAAGGGCATAAAGGGCATAAAGGACATAAAGGACATAAAGGACATAAAGGACATAAAGGGCATAAAGGACATAAAGGACATAAAGGACATAAAGGACATAAAGGGCATAAAGAACATAAAGGACATAAAGGACATAAAGGGCATAAAGGACATAAAGGGCATAAAGGACGTAAAGGACGTAAAGGGCGTAAAGGGCGTAAAGGACATAAAGGACATAAAGGACATAAAGGGCATAAAGAACATAAAGGACATAAAGGACATAAAGGACATAAAGGGCATAAAGGACATAAAGGACATAAAGGGCATAAAGAACATAAAGGACATAAAGGGCATAAAGGGCATAAAGGACATAAAGGACATAAAGGACATAAAGGGCATAAAGGACATAAAGGACATAAAGGACATAAAGAACATAAAGGACATAAAGGACATAAAGGACATAAAGGATATAAAGGACATAAAGGACATAAACGACATAAAGGACATAAAGGCATAAAGGGCATAAAGGACATAAAGGACATAAAGGGCATAAAGAACATAAAGGACATAAAGGACATAAAGGACATAAAGAACATAAAGGACATACAGGACATAAAGGGCATAAATAACATAAAGGACATAAAGGGCATAAAGGGCATAAAGAACATAAAGGACATAAAGGGCATAAAGGACATAAAGGGCATAAAGAACATAAAGGACATAAAGGGCATAAAGGGCATAAAGTACATAAAGGACATAAAGGACATAAAGGACATAAAGGACATAAAGGGCATAAAGGACATAAAGGACATAAAGGGCATAAAGGACATAAAGGATATAAAGGACATAAAGGACATAAAGGACATAAAGGACATAAAGGACATAAAGGATATAAAGGACATAAAGGACATAAAGGACATAAAGGACATAAAGGGCATAATGGGCATAAAGGACATACAGGACATAAAGGACATAAAGGATATAAAGGGCATAAAGAACATAAAGGACATAAAGGACATAAAGGACATAAAGGACATAAAGGGCATAAAGGACATAAAGGACATAAAGGACATAAAGGACATAAAGGACATAAAGGATATAAAGGACATAAAGGACATAAAGGAAATAAAGGATATAAAGGACATAAAGGACATAAAGGGCATAAAGGACATAAAGGACATAAAGGACATAAAGGACATAAAGGACATAAAGAACATAAAGGACATAAAGGACATAAAGGACATAAAGGAAATAAAGGACATAAAGGACATAAAGGACATAAAGGGCATAAAGGACATAAAGGATATACGGCAATATTGAAATATTTATCAAATATTAAAATTAGCACCTCGATTTATTAATCAGTTTGACATAAAGGACATAAAGGACATAAAGGGCATAAAGGACATAAAGGACATAAAGGACATACGGCAATATTGAAATATTTATCAAATATTAAAATTAGCACCTCGATTTATTAATCAGTTTGACTTTATACCTCGATTTATTAATCCGTTTGATTTTATTCCGCGATTTATTAATCAGTTTGACTTTATACCTCGATTTATTAATCCGTTTGACTTTATTCCTCGATTTATTATTCATTTTGACTTTATACCTCGATTTATTAATCCGTTTGACTTTATTCCTCGATTTATTAATCAGTTTGACTTTATACCTCGATTTATTAATCCGTTTGACTTTATTCCTCGATTTATTAATCAGTTTGACTTTATACCTCGATTTATTAATCCAGTATCCGTTTGAGTATATACCTGCTTGCAAATATTTAAATAACAGGTAATACAATTTTGAGTTTTCATTTCTTATTTGTTATTCTAACATAATTCTCTATATTATTGCTGCACTATGATCAACAATTAGTAATATTCAACAAAAAGTGCTTTGAACTTATGAAATAATTATTAATAGCTATTTGCAAATTTAATATGCAAATTGTGCAGAAAAACTAACGGGACGCCGACAGTTTAGAAGGAAAATAGGCGTGTGACCCTTTTTGCATATGTAAATATTGTGTATCCTTGATTTCTTTAATAAGAATAATGATGATATAACCGTTAAGAGGGGTAGACTTTATCAGCTAGACACTCACTACACTAGATACTCGTCTGATAACATTTAAAACAAAATTATAATGGAGTCGCCAGTCTATTTTTGAGGATTCTTATCTGCAATCTTGATAGCATTATCAACGTCGAACCAAGGAAGTAGACTAGCCACATAGCATGACTTAACTTATACAATTGTGACTTCTTAGCATGACGCCAGGCTATACTCAATCTCATTAAAAGCAGACCCTTTATCACGCTACGATATTCTACACTACAAGGATCTGACATCACTATATTTGAGGTCACATCAGATTGACCTTAATATTAGCCTACAAAATAGCTCGGTATAGACTGCTTCACTGCGCATGTCGCGTTTCAGTACAATGCTATGGAGCAGTCTACGCTCGGTATGGAAAGAGACAATGTCCGTAACTTTTAGCTTATAAAACACAAAATAATTGCATTGACAAACATAATACACCAACCATTATTGAATATTTACTGGAAAAAAAAATAAAGAAAAGATTGTTTGACGGAAATTAATAGCAGTACAAAAAAATTACCGATTCGTGGTATTGAATCCACACTAAAATGACACTCGCGGGTCAACAGTCGAGTTCGCTTTCAACTGAGCTAAGCAAGCCAGATGTACTATGACTTACTATTTAGAGTACTAATGTCGTGATCATTTCGGTGGAATATGTATATTTTCAAAACACACATGCAGCGCCTATGATTTTCTTCGTATCTTGATATAAAACATGTCATTTACGGCATTTATTTGAATTTATAGTGCAATCCACAGCAATAACACACGAAGACTTTATATTTATTCGGATATAGATCTATGTGTTTTATGTGGGTTTTCGTTTGTTCAGTTGACTCAAACGTCATCTGAAGTGCATATGAAACGCGCGATTTCATTGGTTGAATTTAGGTCGGTCTGACTTGACCTACAAGGGAGTGTTGTCAGATCCCATAGCGGAGAGTATCAAAGAGTAATTAGGATATGATTTATTTTAATGAGATTGGGCTATACTCATACTCACCTAGGCAATTAATTGAAATAGTTGTTGGTGATTATGTTACAACATTAAAGCAGCTAATCCAGTTAGAGGTATGCCTTAAATATTAGTTATGAACACTATCAAAGACCACTGTTATTTATTATATCTCAGTACAGTTTGCCAGCATGACATAAACTCACCTGGTAGGCAAACCATACTGCCGTTAGTGCAATACTGTGTTAGAATGTCCACCTACAATGATATAAGTAAACATGTCTGTGATGTAATACTGAGTCAGAATATCCACCTAAAATGATATAAGTCAACATGTCAGTGATACAATACTGTGTCAGAATGTCTACCTAAAATGATATAAGTAAACATGTCTGTGATACAATACTGTGTCTGAATATCCACATAAAATGATATAAGTAAACATGTAAGTGATGCAATACTGAGTCAGAATGTCCGCCTAAAATGATATAAGTAAACATGTCGTAAATGCAATAATGTTTCAGAACGTCCACCTAAAATGATTTAAATAAACATTTCGTTAATGCAATACTGAGTCAGAATGTCCGCCTAAAATGATATAAGTAAACATGTCGTAAATGCAATAATGTTTCAGAACGTCCACCTAAAATAATATAAGTAAACATTTCGTTAATGCAATACTGTGTCAGGAACTATCAACTCGCCTTGCTGGGAATCAGCGAAACAAGATGGATACAATCTGGACGGAAAAGGCTGATGACAGGAGAGTTGCTACTTTATTCAGGACATGAGGAGGACAACGCACCTCAAACACAAGGAGTAGGACTCATGCTGTCAGGACCAGCACAGAAAGCGCTGATAGGATGGGAAGCACATGGACCAAGGATCATCACAGCCACCTTCAAAACTAAGAAAAGGAAGATTAGGATGAATGTCATCCAGTGCTACTCGCCAACTAATGATAGTGAGGAGGAGGACAAGGACCAGTTCCACAACAAACTGCAGAACATCCTTGAAGGGTATGCAGAGAAGGATGTGACAATCTTGATGGGGGGCTTCAATGCAAAGATAGGAGCAGACAATACAGGATATGAGGAAGTGATGGGAACACACGGACTAGGACAGATGAATGACAATGGAGAGAGATTTCTGGAGACTTGTGCGATGAATAATCAGGTGATAGGAGGGAGCATATTCCCACATAGGAGGATCCACAAGGCCACCTGGGTATCACCTGACCATGTGACAGAGAACCAGATCGATCACTTTTGTATTTCAAAGAGGTTTAGGAGATCACTACAGGATGTGAAGGTAAAGAGAGGAGCCGACGTCGCATCGGACCACCACCTACTGACTGCCAAACTAAAGCTTAAGCTGAAGAGGTTTTGGATGGAGACTACAACAAATAGGAAAAGATACAATGTTAGCCTTATGAGGGACACCCAGACACAGGAGGAATACAAACTAAGCCTCACCAACAGGTTCCGCGTGCTACAAGAACTGCTGGAGGAGGACACGAACATAGAAGATCAGTGGAAAGGAGCAAAGGAAACATTGATAACAACATGTGAGGAGGTGCTAGGTATCACAAGATCTAAGCAAAAGAAATGGATTTCAGCAGAATCACTACGCAAGATCCAGGAGAGGAAAGAGAAGAAGGTAGCAGTCAATAACAGCATCACAAGAGCAGCAAAAGCAAGGGCACAGGCGGAATTCTCAAAGGCAAACAAGGAGGTCAAGAGCAGCATCAAAGCGGACAAACGTAGTTTCATTGATGGTCTTGCAGAGGAAGCGGAAGAAGCAGCAGCTAGCAGGGACATGAAGAAGCTATATGATACTACCAAGAAACTCTCTGGGAAGTACAGCAAGCCAGAAAGACTAGTCAAGGATAAGGATGGAAATGCAATCATGGGAACGGAACAACAACTTAAGCGATGGGCTGAACACTTCAATGAACTATTAAACAGACCAATCCCACAGAATCCACCCGACATCCTACCTGCGGAAGCTGACCTGCCCATCAACTGTGGACCACCAACAAGAACAGAAATCAGTAAAGCAATAAAACAGCTGAAAAGTGGTAAGGCAGCAGGGCCAGATGGAATTCCAGCAGAGGCTATGAAGGCGGACGTAGACACATCAGTAGAGATGCTTTACCCTCTATTTGGAAGGATCTGGGAGGAGGAGGAAATGCCAGAGGATTGGAAGGAAGGATATCTTGTCAAGCTCCCCAAGAAAGGAGACCTCAGCAATTGTGCCAACTACCGAGGAATCACACTACTCTCAGTACCAGGAAAGGTATTTAATAGGATTTTACTGGACAGGATGAAGGATGCAGTGGATCCTCAGCTAAGGGACAATCAGGCAGGCTTTAGAAGGAACCGGTCATGCACAGACCAGATTGCCACATTGCGCATAATAATCGAACAATCAATAGAGTGGAATTCCTCAGTATACTTAAATTTTGTGGATTATGAAAAGGCATTTGACAGTGTGGATAGGGCAATTCTTTGGAAACTTCTTCGACATTATGGAGTCCCTAGCAAGATAATCGGTCTCATCAAAGCCTCCTATGAAGGAATGTCCTGCAGGGTGATTCACGGAAACCATTTCACGGACAGCTTCCAGGTGAAGACCGGGGTCAAACAAGGGTGTCTGCTGTCGCCATTCCTCTTTCTCTTAGCAATTGATTGGGTTATGTAAACAACCACTGCTCAGAGAGGGAACGGAATCCAATGGACAATGTGGACACAATTGGATGACCTCGACTTTGCGGATGACCTGGCACTCCTATCTCACCAACACCAACAGATGCAAGACAAAACCTCAGAGCTAGAAACCATTTCAGCACAGGTAGGACTGAGGATACATACAGGCAAGACCAAGCTCCTCAGGATCAACACTGCCAATAATAGCCCAATTACACTTGGAGGAAATGAACTGGAGGAAGTTGAAGCCTTCACATACCTGGGTAGCATTGTGAATAAGCACGGTGGCACAGATGCGGATGTCAAAGCAAGGATCGGCAAGGCGAGAGTAGTCTTCCTCCAACTCAAGAACATCTGGAGTGCCAGAGCAATAGCAACCCACACTAAGATAAGGATATTCAACTCAAATGTAAAATCAGTGCTACTGTATGGATCGGAAACCTGGAGGACAACAAAGACAACCACAAGAAAGGTCCAAACCTTCATCAACAACTGCCTCCGACGAATCCTCAGGATCCACTGGCCAGAAACCATCAGTAATGTGGACCTATGGCAACAAACCAAGCAAGGACCTATTGAAATGGAAATTAGGAAAAGGCGATGGGGTTGGATTGGTCACACGCTCCGGAAACCGACATCCAGCATTACAAGACAGGCCCTAACTTGGAATCCACAGGGCAAGAGGAAGAGAGGAAGGCCTAAGAATTCCTGGCGGCGCGACCTCATGGCAGACATAGAGGAAATAGGTTACAGCTGGGGAGAAGTAGAGCGGATGGCCCAGGACCGGAGACGTTGGAGAGCTGTTGTTGGCGGCCTATGCCCTGGTAGGGTGTAAAGGCCTAAGTAAGTAAGTAATACTGTGTCAGAATGTCCACCTAAAATGACATAAATAAACATGTCCGTAATGCAATACTGTGTCTGAATGTCCACCTAAAATGATAAGGTCCTCTTAAAATTATATAAGTAATTGAACTGAATGTTGTTAAACGAACGGCTCATCAACACAGTACAGGTTATTTAGAGCCGCCCCAGAGATGAATCCTTGCTATAAGTAAACATGTCGTTAATGCAATACTGGGTCCGAATGTCCACCTAAAATAATATAAGTAAACATGTCCGTAATGCAATACCGTGTCAAAATGTCCGCCTAAAATGATATAAGTAATAGAATACTCTATCAGAATGTCCGCCTAAAGAGATATAAGTAAACATGTCCGTAATGCAATACTGTGTCAAAATGTCCATCTAAAATGATATAAGTAATACAGTACTCTATCAGAATGTCCGCCTAAAGAGATATAAGTAAACATGTCCGTAATTCAATACTTTGTCAGAATGTCCGCCTAAAATGATATAAATAAACATGTCCGTGATGCAATACTGTGTTAGAATGTCCACATAAAATGATATAAGTAAACATGTCCGTGATGCAATGCTGTGTCAGAATGTCCACCTAAAATGATATAAGTAAACATGTCCGTAATACAATACTTTGTCAGAATGTCCGCCTAAAGAGATATAAGTAAACATGTTCGTAATTCAATACTGTGTCAAAATGTCCGCCTAAAATGATATAAGTAAACATGTCCGTGATGCTTTACTGTGTCAGAATGTCCGCCTAAAGAGATATAAGTAAACATGTCCGTAATTCAATACTGTGTCAGAATGTCCGCCTAAAATGATATAAGTAAACGTGTCCGTGATGCAATACTGTGTCAGAATGTCCGCCTAAAATGATATAAGTAAACATGTCGTTAATGCAATAATGTGTCAGAACGTCCACCTAAATTATATAAGTAAACATGTCGTTAATGCAATAATGTTTCAGAACGTTCACCTAAAATTATATAAGTAAACATGTCCGTAATACAATACTGTGTCAGAATGTCCACCTAAAATGATATAAGTAAACATGTCTGTGATACAATACTGTGTCAGAATGCCCACCTAAAATGATATAAGTAAACATGTCCGTAATACAATACTTTGTCAGAATGTCCGCCTAAAATGATGTAATTAAACATGTCGTTAATGTAATTCTGTGTCAGAATGTCCACCTAAAATTATATAAATAAACTTGTCGTTAATGCACTCTGTGTGAGAATGTCCGCCTAAAACAATATACGAAATTATGCATTTAATTCAATACAGTGTGAGAATGTCGGCCTAAAATAATGAATTTATTCTTTAGAACCTGTTAATATTTAAATTATAACGCTTTAAAAGTGTTGTCGTTCTATCTTTATAGTTCACACTTTATAATACATGATTAAATTATCAGATTTTGTATTATTTACTAGATCATTTTTATTTTCGTTTTTATCCTATTCTTCTGATGAATATTTTCCAAAGTGTAACGGCATATCAAAATCATTCGAAATTTAATCGAAATTATTAATATCAGCCAATTATTTGAGGATGATATGCCATATTCAATTTCTTCACTTCATGCTTGATTTACTCATCCAGTGGTCGTCTTACCTCCGATTTGGCTATTTCGCCGAAGATATTGGCCAGCTCATTTCCGGCTGTGTTTGTCTGTCGTTTGTGTTTATGTGTCGTCGGCTTCATGAACTGTACGGCTTCCTTCATCAACTCGGTAACCTCCTGACGACACGTGGCACGACATTCCTGCTGGATCGCAGTCTTCTAAATAAATATAAGAAAATAGTATATGATATATGCAAACTGAATGTTGTCATCAACACTTTACAGGATATTTAGAGCCGCCCCAGCGAGAGGGGAAAGATACATATGAATCCGGGAACCTGTCCTACTCTCACCAACGAGTTGATTCCTATACTCGTAGTTCTGTATTGATACACACCGATACACAGGGCCGCCCGGATTACCTATAGTTCTGTATTGATACACACCGATACACAGGGCCGCCCGGATTACCTATAGTTCTTTATTGGTACACATCGATACACAGGACCGCACGGATTACCTATAGTTCTTTATTGGTACACATCGATACACAGGACCGCCCGGATTACCTATAGTTTTATATTGATACACGCCGATACACAGGACCGCCCGGATTACCTATAGTTCTGTATTGATACACTCCGATACACAGGACCGCCCGGATTACCTATAGTTCTGTATTGATACACACCGATACACAGGACCGCCCGGATTACCTCTAGTTCTGTATTGATACACTCCGATACACAGGACCGCCCGGATAACCTCTAGTTCTTTATTGATACACACCGATACACAGGACCGCCCGGATTACCTATAGTTCTGTATTGATATACTCCGATACACGGGACCGCCCGGATTACATATAGTTCTGTATTGAACCACACCGATACACAGGACCGCCCGGATAACCTATAGTTCTGTATTGATACACACCGATACACAGGACCGCTCGGATTATCTATAGTTCTGTATTGATACACACCTATACACAGGACCGCCCGGATTACGTCCCTATCAGACGGACGAGGCAATGGGAACGTGTCTTGCTCCAGAACACACCGACGAAACTCGGTGGCGCCGTTGAGGTTTGAACCCAAGTCCTGATGATACATAATCTATCGAAGGACGTGTACGATGGTTGTTCAGACAGTAATACAACCTGTACTCATCTTGTTCAACAAAGGAATTATACTATTACTGTGCATTAAATGTAAACATGTAATCTTCCTCTTTACAAACGGGTTACCTAAATTGTTCATAATTATATTAAGTAAAATTGGCGCGTGATAGTCACACTTTTGCTTACAAATAGTAATGTATCTTATAACATGGATTTATATGTACACTGGATTTGAAACATGTCGTAAATCCAATTTATCCGCCGAATAATAATTTACCCATGAATACTTGCGCGTACAGGTAAGGTATTATGGCGCATGCGCAGTGCGCTAAGTTAAGCACCGTCTTACGAATTGATCAAATGTAAGAAAACCTAGTATACATATCGTTGTTAATTTATTTGCTTTGGGAAAATTATTTACGATAGCCGGCTATTTCAAAGACGAGTTGAAAGATAATTCTTTATCTATGCAGTGATGTTGGTTTTAGCTTTACTAAAAACGAACTAAATAAAAAAATTACGTTCGTTTAACCGTATGTGAAACTGCGACAGTGACGTGACTCGGCAAATTCAAAAAATATATATTTACATATCGTTGCTGATTTGTTTATTTTGGGAAGAGTATTTAAGGTAGCTGGCTAATTCAAATACGAGCTGAAAGATAATTCTTTATTCTATGCAGTGATGTCTGTTTAAGCTTTACTAAATAAGAACAATTACGTCCGTTTGACCGTATGTGAAACTGCGACAATTACGTGACTCGACAAATTAAATATATATATATCGTTGCTGTATTATTTTCTTCTGGGAAAAGTATGTAAACTAGCTGGCTAATTCAAATACAATCTGAGAGATTATTCTTCATTCTATAAAGTGACTTCCGTGTTAACTTTAAAAAACAAAATAAATAATATGACCGTAGGTGAAACTGCGACAATGATCATGTGACTCTGCAAATTGTAAATATACATGCATAATGATACATGTAAGTACATAAGTTCGCTGGCTCATTAGGTAATTCGACTTGATTTTTGCTTCAGTTGCCTTGTTTAATTAAACTATGATGGATTTAGTGGTCTATTGTTCCATATTGCACATCTGGCGCCTTCTAATTAACACCGTTCGATACCGAATATACAGTGCGGTCGACGTGTCTGTTTTTATTACACCCTTCCACCCCTAAGTCAGGGGTGTCATACCGAATATACAAGGTGGTCGTGCGCGATATTTCGGCATATTGTCCCCTTAGAAGGGCGGTAACAGATGTAATTCAAAGGGTTGTTTTGTGTTCCAAATAACAGGATGTTGGTGATCGATATAATATTTCTGTTTTATTGCACGCAAGTACCCCAAAAGTCATACGTGTCATATTCTGTAGGTATCGCATCGTAATACTATTTTTTAACCAACTTAAACAGCAAAATTTGAGACGAAAACATAGGCTATACATAAATCCAAGGCCGTCATTCAAATCTATACAATAATGGCAATACAAAGGAATAATTATTTTGAATATCGAACATAAATAAAACAGGAGTTTCACATAGAACGTTCATACATTTATGAAAAATGAAGGCGATTTCATTGATGAATTTTCAACCAATTTCAACTGCGTAATTTACGAACAAAACAAAGGCTATAAAGAAATCCAAGACCGGCAAGCAGCTCTACACAATAATGGCATTACGAAGGAATAATTACTTTGAATATCGTAACGTAAATGAAAGAGTAGTTAATTTTTCAAAATAGGTACATTCTCGATTTCAAGCCGCAAATGGCGAAAACTAGAAAAAGAATTTATGAATTTTCAACCAAATTCAACTGCGTAATTTGCGAACAAACAAAGGCTATACAGAAATACAAGACCGGCAAGCAGCTCTACACAATAATGGCATTACGAAGGAATAATTACTTTGAATATCGTAACGTAAATGAAAGAGAAGTTAAATTTTCAAAAAATGTACACTCTCGATTCCAAGCCGCAAATGGCGAAAACTAGAAAAAGAATTTATGAATTTTCAACCAAATTCAACTGCGTAATTTGCGAACAAACAAAGGCTATACAGAAATACAAGACCGGCAAGCAGCTCTACACACTAATGGCATTACGAAGGAATAATTACTTTGAATATCGTAACGTAAATGAAAGAGAAGTTAAATTTTCAAAAAATGTACACTCTCGATTCCAAGCCGCAAATGGCGAAAACTGTAGAAAAAAGAAAATCAACACGGCTATCGAGCGTATTTTCGCCGCTAAAACCCAACTTATAGTATGAATTCCATAATATCTTTCAATAAATTAAAAGCAATACATCAGATTTAAATAACTTAGCTCGATATTTGAAATAGATCGTGAAGTAGTATGTTAATAATTCAGGTTTATGTCAACATCATTTCAGGATAATCGATCGCGTCAAAAATTGCCACCGCGCACCTGTTACCCTGGCAGGTACCCTGTTGTTTACCGCAGAATAATCAGGGAACCAGCTTATTGACCATTCGGGAATTAACAAGGGGCGAATAGGATGTTTCAAATCCAGTGTACATATAAATCCATGCTTATAATAACTAAAGCTGATATAAACTTAATGTGTTTTCTTTTTTGATAGCACATTAAGCACCCAGTGATAACATTTTGAAGATACCTTGAGTTAATAACAGAACGTGCTGAAAAGAGTACTTCGAGTAGACGCCAGAATGCGCCTGTGCATACGCGTTTATTCACCCTAGCTGTATTGCACTGGACATTTTAGCAAGCTAGACGTCGGTTGTAAGTCTGAAGGACTGGTCAGACGGAAAATAGTTGTCGATAACTTTTTCAAATGCTGTCCTGAATGGGATAGAAGGTTCGTGGAATGCTAAGCCATTGGTCCGTTCTGGCCCGCTGTACATCACGTGACCGGTAAATCTCTTTGTTTGAAAGTATTGTTATGCAGGTCAACCCGCCGGGACAACCCAAATGGCTCGTTAAAAAAACGGAACAATTGGGCAAGACGTCAGATAAGCCGCAGAACTTGGAAAAAAAGGTGGGTTGTTTTAATTGTTTTGTTTTGTTATTATTTCCGAAATCAATACGTTTAACATGATATATATGTAAATTGGGTGTCCCGGCTCAGAGATCTCGCTTCGCTCGATCCTGATCCGGTAACACCCAATTTACATATATATGTATTTATGAAACTGATGAGAAAGTATGGGTTGAACAACCCATACTTTATTTTATATAATTTATAAATATCATATAAAAATATTTATTTAATACAAAACAATTTTATTGATTATCTTTGTCCACATATTCTAGTTAGAACTATATAACCCCAACTCCTTGTTTTTATTTTTATATTTTTTTATTTTCAAAATCTACCTCAAACCTCAATACATCTTAATTTTAAACACTCCAAATTATACATCTTTTCACCCCAAACACTATAGTATTTTCTAACCGCTCTTGCACCACAACCAACACAAACATGATACTTTGCAAATGTACCTTTTTTACAAATTAGACAAGGTACTACACGACTTGTTTTTAATCTATACTTATGCAAACTGCAATAATCTGAATCTTGCGTTGATTTAAGTGTGCATGGATTATGCGACCCAACTTTAAGAAACTTGCAAATGTTGATATCCATTATTTTTACATACTTATTTTTTCTACTTAATAAAAAAGTTTTAATATGTAATAACAAAAGAAGTATGAGCAACGAAGAGACTATAAAAAATTTAATATCTCTGTTCAGAGAGGGTGTGATAGATAAGGAAACATTATCCCACGGTATAAAAGCAGTGGAAATTTCAAGGTCGGAAGCTTTGAAATTAAAAACTAAATCGGAAGCTAAATCAGAAGCTCTGAAATTGGAAGATAAGTCTACATCATTTGAAAATTGGCGCAAGAGGCGTCATGCCAAGAAAGAACGCGCACGAAAAAAACGTAAGTTGCAACAAGCTGAGAAGAAAGCTGTGCAACAAGCTGAGAAGAAGGTTCTGGATGAGAAGAAGGCTTTATCACAAATCATAACCGAAGATACCACCGAATTAAAACTAGTTGACAAACCAATATGTGGTTATTTCAAAGCATATGAAATATCCGCTCGCAAATATAAAGATCCTTTAAAACTACTCCGTGATAAAAAATCTATTATCAGGGAACAAATAATCAAGGAGCTGAAAAATATGAAAGGAATAAAATTCCAGTTAGGTCTTACCGTAGAATTATTCAAAGATGATGGTGAGATAAAAAAATATACCACTGCAGTTCTGCATAGTGAACAGAATACACTTTTATCTTCTGAGCGATTAGACGAGTTGTATGAAAAATCATCTTCTGACATACAAGAAAGTTTGGAAAGATTTACAAACACAGCATCAGGATTAGAAGTTGATTACTGTGTTACACTTTATTTGAATTTTGAAAAGTATGAGCCACTAAAAGGCTCATCATATATTCTTTTGCCTAAAGTAATATCAAACAAGAAAGCAGTCATAAATGTGAAAAACTATGATGATAAATGTTTACTTCATGCTATAAATGCAGCTCTGCATCCAGCCGCAAAGAATTCTGACAGAGTATCAAGTTATCCTAGCATAGACTTTTTGAAAACGGAGGGGGTTGATTTTCCAACTCCAGTCCCGCAGATAACTAAAGTAGAAAATCAAAACAATCTTGCTATTAATGTTTATGGATTTACTGCATCAGAAAAACATAATAATGTATCTATTTTTCCATACAGAATATCAGAGCAGCCGAAGCACATAGAAAGAATTAATTTGCTGTTAGTATCTGAAGATGTTGAAGTTGAAGAAGAGAACGAAGATGATCCCAACAACGAAGAAGGAATTATAGATGATAATTACAACCCTGATGATTTTGTTAATATTACTCAACAAAAACCAAAAGAAACAAAATATCATTACTGCATCATTAAAAATTTAAACAAGCTACTTTACAGCCAAAACAAACATCATGGTAAAACTTATTTCTGTGATCGTGGTCTTCATGGTTACTCTGGAGCAAATCTACTCACCAAGCACAAAGAAGACTGTGATGGTATTAATAAAAACTCTTGCCGAATTGAAATGCCAAAAAAAGGTGCAATCACCCAATTCAAAAATTATCAAAATCAGATGCCTGTACCTTATGTGATATATGCTGACTTTGAAAGTATAATCAAACCCCAATCTTGCAAATTTGGGAAGAAATCAAAAATAACAAGTGTGCACGAAGCTTGTGGTTTTGGATACCAGGTTGTCAGATATGATGGCAAAGCTGAAGAACCTGTTATTTACAGATGTGAAGATGCTGTTGAAAAGTTTTTAAATTACTTAGAATGTGAGAAGAGCAACATTAATAAAATATTTGCTAACCCAAAACCATTAATCATGACGCAGCAAAATGAGGAAGATTATGAAAAAGCAACACACTGCTGGATATGCGAGAATGAAATAAAAAATGATAAAAACGGTAAAGTAAGAGACCACTGTCATTTTACAGGAAAATACAGAGGTGCAGCACATAAAAACTGCAACCTAAAACTAAAAATAAAACCAAATAAAACAATCATTCCTGTTATATTTCACAACCTCAAAGGATATGATAGTCATCTTATAATGCAAAAAATACATAAAATGACAGGTAATATTACATGCATTCCAAACAACGCTGAAAAGTATATTTCATTTAGTGCTGGACAACTTAGATTCTTGGATAGTTTTCAGTTTATGGCTTCGTCTCTGGAAAAATTGGTCAAAGCAACAGACAAATCTGATTTTAAAATTACCAAAAATCAGTTTGGAAAACAAACAGATTTACTTTTACGAAAAGGTGTTTATCCATACGAATATATGAACAGCATGGAAAGATTTAAGGAAACGCAATTACCACCCATAGAAGCATTTTACAGTAAATTAAGAGGTGAAGGTATTACCCAAGAAGATTACGAGCACGCGCAGAAAGTATGGAAAGAGTTTAACTGTAAAACTCTTGGAGACTATCATGATTTATATCTAAAAACTGATGTAACTTTGTTAGCAGATGTGTTTCAAACTTTTAGAAAAACATGTATGAGTGCATACAAACTTGATGCTTTACATTACTATACAGCACCTGGATTATCTTGGGATGCTTTACTCAAACATTCAAAAATAGAATTAGAACTTTTGACAGACATTGACATGCACTTGTTTCTAGAAAAAGGAATGCGAGGTGGCATAAGTATGGTATCAAAAAGATATGCCAAAGCAAACAATCCACATGTAGCTGATTATAACACTAGAGAGGAAAACAGATTTTTAATGTATTTTGATGCAAATAATCTTTATGGGTGGGCAATGAGTCAGCTACTTCCATATTCTGGCTTTGTTTGGAAAGCCAAAAACAAGAAAGGAACATTTTCTAAACCAAAACCTGGCAAAGGACAAATACTTGAAGTTGATTTGGAATATCCTAAAGAACTCCATGAATCTCATAATGACTATCCGCTTGCACCGGAAAGATTAGCAGTGAAAAAAGAATGGTTGTCTGAATACCAAACAGATCTGTTAGAAAATAATGGCATGATAAATACAGAACAACTAGTTCCCAATCTTAGGGACAAGAACAAATATGTGATACATTACAAAAACCTGCAACTGTATTTATCTTTAGGCATGAAACTAAAAAAAGTACACAGAGTATTAGAATTTAATGAAAAACCATGGATGGCATCAGACATAAATTTAAACACAGAACTTAGGAAAAAAGCTAAATCACAATTTGAAAAAGATTTTTACAAGCTTATGAACAACTCTGTGTTTGGCAAAACAATGGAAAATCTACGCAAGCGGACAGATATAAAACTAGTCAGAACTGACGGCTCTGAAAATGAAAAAATAAGAAAAATAATAGCCAAACCCAACTTTAACAGGCGTATAAAATTTTCAGATGAATTGTCAGCAATACATGTGAACAAAACAAAATTAACATTAAACAAACCAATTTATGTTGGAATGTCAGTATTGGATTTATCAAAGTACCATATGTATGATTGGTACTATAATACCCTAAAGAAAAGGTACGGAGATAAATGTATTTTATTATACACAGACACTGACAGCTTGCTGGTACTTATCATAACAGATGATGCATACAAAGACATGGCTGAAATGAAAGATGAGTATGACTTGAGTGATTATCCGAAATACCATCCAATGCATGATGATACAAACAAAAAAGTATTAGGTAAAATGAAAGACGAATGTAATGGTGTTGCTATAGCTGAGTATGTTGGATTAAGACCTAAACTATATTCTGTTTTGAGAGCGGATGAGCAGATGATAGAAAAAGTAATAGATAAAATGAAAGATGAATGTCCTGGTGTTCCGATAGTTGAGTATATTGAATCAAGACCCAAACTATATTCTATTTTGGGAGGGGATGTGCAGATGATTGAGAAAGTAACAAACAAAATAAAAGATGAATGTGTTCCTATAGTTGAATCCAAACTATGTTCTATTTTGGAAGCGGATGAGCAGACGATTGAAAAAGTAGTAAATACAATAACAAATAAAACAAAAGATGATGGTGAGTCTATAGCTGAGTATATATCTAGAAATATTGGATTAAGACCCAAACTATATTCGATGTTTAGAGCGGATGTGCAAAATGTTAGGAAAGATGAAAATATTGGATTAAAATCCAAACAAGATTCTATTTTGAAAGTGAATGAGCAGATTATTAAAAAAGCAAAGGGTGTAAAAGAATATGTAACCAAAAAACAAACAAACTTTGAGAACTACAAGGATGCACTATTTAACAAGAAAAAATACACCCATGAAATGAATATGATGCGATCAATAAAACATCAAATATATGGCATAACAGTAAACAAAGTTACATTATCACCATTTTACTCAAAAAGATACATCCGAGAAGATGGAATTACAACTGATGCACATGGATTTCATAAAAACTTATGAATTTGGGTATCAGCAGGAACAATAAGTAATTCTTCTTTGACAAATCCTCTCTGTGGCGCTGGTGCTTTCAAATAATAAACTCTTATACCTTGCGTCACCATATAACTTTTAATTTTGTGAATATCTACACTCCACATTGGATCAGTTGCTCTGCGTCTTCCACCTTCTTGTTCCCCGGGTTGATATGAATATCTTACACTTGCATTCATACAGATAGGATCATCTTTTAATATTTTTGTTTCAACAGGAGGAGGCTTTTTTGTCTCCGAATTTATTGCTTTAACAACTTCTGGTAATCTCTTTACCCATTCCCTATTACGTTTTTGTGAATCTATTTCCTTAGCATACTGATAACCAAACAATCTCTGAGCTAATGTTCTGTTAAATCTTTCCACTAAAGCTTGGTCTCTGTGTATTTCTGTTCTGCCTCGTCTGATATTTACTTTGTGTTTTGACATCAACTGCGATACTGCACCCATAAATTCTCTGCCTGGATCCACTTGTAATAATTTTGGATATTTCAAATGCCGACTGTATATTTTTTCAAATGCTTTAGCAACTTCTTTACTATCCTTGGAAGTCAGCGGCTCTGCTTCTTTATATCTACTCGCGATATCAACCACAGTCAACGCATATTTATATGTTTTGCGTCCACGACCAATCCCAAAAGTATCATGCGGTAAAAATAACAAATCAGCTTGATGCACTCCATTCTTAGTAGAAACATCAAACCTGGGTCTAACTATTTTCTTCGGCGCAGGTAAATAAATCTGCCACACAGCTTGTTTCTTTAAAAATTATAATGCCTTTTTTTCACTAACACCAGCCTCTTTTGATAATTTTTTAACTGCTGTGTAACCTCTCCAAAATCCTTTTGGGCTGTAATAAATCTTTTCCATTTTTTTCTACTAAAGATTAAACTTTATATAACTATAAAGAAAAAATGGAAATCACAACTGCACAATTTGATGAACTGCTTGAAGAGCAATATCAAAATAGCACAAAGAAATGGACAGACTTGGAACTAAATAAAATATACAAAATTACAGATACGAAAATAGTAGATACTAAATATGGTCCATCCATGGTATTGACATTATTAGACAATGGTGAAGTATGGGCGCCTGATCATCTCAAAAATAAATTAGAGAAGAGTGCTAAACCACCATATTATATTCGACCACTTGGATTGAAACCATGTAAGAACAACAAAAAAATAGGTATCATGCATATGACTTAGTCTTTTCAAAGTAAATATACTAAGTCATCCCAAATCCAAAAAAGTCCAAAGTAATTATAGTTTTAAACTATTTTTTTTTATGAAATCAATTTATACGCCACAAATCCAGTTGCAGCCATGCCCACCACAATAAACGTAATTTCTCTATTCTGTTGATCAGGAGATGGTGTATAAAAATCACTCAACTTGGGCTCCGGTTCCAAAAGCAAATGTTTGCCAGTTGTATAATAATACTGTTTCATAGCTTGGTCCACATCATCAAAAGTCTGCTCTGCATGATGCTCTTTTTGCAGTTGCTTATTAATAAAATCGAATCTCTCTGTTCTTTTTTTATTCCACTCCGCTTGTGCTGCGTTTAATTGTTCTACGGCTTTGTCATGTCGTTGTCTTTCCTCATCTGAATGACTTCCCATTTTTGAAAAGAAATAATTTGAACCAGTAAACGCTAATGCATTTGTTAATGCGCCACCTATCATCATTGCTACTGCACTTGCCATTTTTTTTATATATATATTTTTTAAAATTATTTCATAATATCCGCAGGAATAATACCTTGCTTAATCAACATATCCCTCGTAGCCATTGCTAACATTATATCCACAGACAGCATCCCAACATCTACCATATTAAAATCCACTTTAGGGGCTGGTCTTTTTAGTATTTTTCTGCCAATTTCAGAATATCCAACAGTTAAAAGTGTTTCCACTCCAGCATGATACATCATATTTACAATTTGTTTTCCGTCAATACTTGCTGCCATTTTTTTTATATGATTATTTTTTTAAAATAAATTATTAAAAATCAAACGGGTCTTTTGGTGCAACATGAACAGGTTGCACAGTTACAGGTTGCGTAGCAGATTTCTTGTTATAAATATACAAACCCAACCCAGCAATGCCTAATAAAACCAGACACGGTGGAATATAATTTTTGTATACGTTTATTTTGATTTTTTCTGGTTCTTCTTCACCTATTGTTATTTTTGTTATTTGATTTGCAGCATCTTGCTTTGCAGCATTTTGATTTGTAACATCTTGAAGCAAACGCTTTGCCTTTTTTGCCGCTGCTCCTTTTTTTCCAGCTTCTATTCTTTTTGGATTTTTTACTTTTTGTTGTTCAACAGGTTGTGTAACAACAGGTATAACTTCACTCTCTTGATTCTTCATTTATATTATCTATATTTTTATTTTTATTAAAATCAATATGTCTAACAGTTGTCAGTATTGCTGTAAATGGTGCTAAGCACATCCCATACCTATAATACAACTCACAACAAGCACTTGTCAAAGTATGATTAATAAATTGGTCTTCCTCCAAATCTTCTATCAGCTTTGGTGGACTGGTTACATTAAAATATTTTGATACTCCCATTACATACAAGTTAATAAAAGAATTGCCTAAAGTTTTAGTCATGCTTGCCCCAAGCCTTGCTTCATATCTGCAGTAAAGTTTGTTAATTTCATCTGGTGGCATGCCATCTATGTTTGTGAGTTGTATGTCTTTACCCAAATATTGACGACTACCACCGCCAGCCACTATGGCTGATAATCTTTCTTTTTTTGTTTCTTGTTGCTTTGATTCATCTGGTTCCGTCTGTTCCGATATATTTTGTAATAGTTCTTCCGCATTCATTTTTATATTATTAATCTTATTTTTTATCTTGAAATAAATATAAAATACAAAACAACTAGCAGCGATATTCATGCAACTAGTAATTGTTAGTATTGTTAATAGCATTGTTATTAATATTGTTATTTTTTCTATTAACATTATTAATTTGCTGCAAGCATTGCTATTAACATTGCTACTTTGCTATGAGCAATGCTATTAGCAATACTATATTTCTGATATTTTCATTATATTTTCATGTCAGTATTGCTATTAACATTGCTACTTTGCTGTTAGTATTACTATTAGCAACAAAGCAATGCTGTTAGAAAAAAGAATTGCTGGTAGAAATTATTCAACCCAATAACCAGTTGGTTGGTCAGTCCTCAATATCAACTTGGAATATTTAGTCTTAGCTAAAGTTTTTTTTATTCTGGTTCTCTCCTCCAACGTCGGAATAACATCATTTTCTCTCAAACAATTTTCATAACTATCTCTGTCCTTGGTGTAAAACATACACAACCATTTTACTTGATCCCTCAAATCTTTCAATACAGAATTATATCTCTGTGAAATAACCCATACTGATTGTTTGGCGTGACGACCGGAGAATGCCAACTCTGACAACATATCTTTTTTCTTTGTTAATTCTTTTGTGGCTGAGCAATCGTCAATAATGTATAATGTGGGCTGGCCAGCATATCTTTTGAAAAATAAACGCAATAGTTCTTGTAGCATTTCATTTCCGTCTTTACCAACAGGATTGACAATTGTTATTTTTTTATCTTTTGGGTGTCTTACATCTCCTATCCAGGATCTATTTTTATAAGCCTCGTTCCACTTTATAGTCGGGCACAATATAATTATATGTTCAAAAACTCCAACATACTCTTTTTCAAGTATGTCAAGAACAAACTCTGTTTTACCACAGCCTGTCTGCCCACAAATAATGGCACTGAGTGAATATTTAGGATATTTTTGTTGCAAACTAGTATCCTGCTTCTTTGAATCTTCCATCTTCGAAATTGATTTGCGCATCTTGTATTATATATATATAAATATTTAAAGTTTGATCTGCATCTGCTTTTTTATTTATTAATATCGTTATGCCTTCACTACCGTTTTCTATTCTTCTTCCACTGCCGTGTAATAAATTGTCCTCACATGTTCTAAGGTCAAGCCACAAAGCATATGATTTTGTCAAATAGGTCTCAAGAGAAACACTGGTAAAGTTTAAGTCCCTCGCTACTATTTCTGTCTCTTTGTTTCTTTTTGATGTTAAAGCAAAATATTTGTTGATTTCATCCCAATGTTGATATGCCTTCATGCCCTGACTATACAACTGATTTGGTACTCCCTCTATTGTCATTTCAACCTTTTCAATCTTTGGGTTGTAATAGGTTTCTGTGTCTGTTCTTTCTGGGTCTTCAAACAGCATTAAAATACCTTTCATGCTCCGTGCTGGTACATTAATGTTGATGTTCCAAAGAGTATCAGATTTGTTTGCTATTATTTTTCTATGCCGCAAGATACGATCATACATAAATGACATCTTACCATTGATTTGCTGTCTTATTTGTCTGGATAATTCAACATCACTAACCATATCAAATTCCAAGCAGATATTTTTTATTACATAAGATGCATCAGCATCAGCGCTTTTGATAACTTTGTTATAATCGTTAAACGTTAATTCATATTCTAACCTATCACCAAGCCCCGCTTGATAAAATGGCATATGACTTTCTAACATTTCAAAGTCCAGTGGAATACAAGATCTATTTCCATAAGCTGCTGCTATAGCTTCATCTTTAGTGTCTGAGAAGCATCTCCCGCGCTAACTCTATGTTTTAACATGTTTGCTTTACCAATACCTTGGTAAGCTGTGTTTTGTCGTTCAGTAGGGCTTTTCCATAAATCTACGTAGCAATGATATATATCACTGTCATCTATTGACATGACTTCATTGCCACTTATTCTTATTGTCATTTTTTTCACAATTGTTCTACCCAGATTTTGAAATAGAGTAGCGTTGGCGTCTGTTCTGCTTTTAAGTTCTATTTCAAAGGCAAGACGAGCAGTACTTGGAACTATCACATCATTAGTACTTAGGTTGGGAAATCTCACAAGCAGTTGCTGGTTTTGGTCTATTGTTGAGGGATTATTAGTTATTACTACACTTGTGCGGATGCCTTTGGCACCATGAGGTTCTCTTAGTTTTCTATGAGGGCTGAGTTTGTTTCCGTAAGCCGACATTGTTTTTATTTTTTAAATATATTTTTTAAAATTAAATAAAATAAACAATGGCTGAAGGAGGATTCGAATATGAGAATCCTACATACGATCCAGATGATTATGATGAATATTATGATGATGATTTACCAATGGTGCCTGATGAGCCTGTTCGAAGAAGTCTTCTTAATCAAAGCGACCATATTGCTGACCTTCGAGGAGAGCTGTCAGAAATCACACTTGAAACATACAAGAAAAATCTTGTAAAATCCTTTTATAATGAAATAGGAAAACGATATAAGATGGCACCGGACAAAATGGATTATGACCAGTTTAAAGTATCAAATGATGGTAAAACATTATACTGGATTGTTGGTGATAAAGGAATAAGAATAACTGCCAGGCAAGGCTCTTTTACATTTCTTGCTCTTGGTTCTTTAGCAAATGAATATAACCGAATTATTGGCTCTGGGGGAACAAGGGCGATAAGACAATTTTTGAATTTGCCGGAGTATGACAGTAAAACAAAAGTATCACAAACATTTAGACAAGTATTGGAGAGCACAATAAACGATTTACCAGATAATGTGGATGCTATCCCATTACAAGATTTATCATGTGTTGCGAATGACACAGCACAGTCAATGGAAAGTGCTCTTTATGATTGGGATGTGATTGAGCGTCCTGATGCTGAAACACAAACAAATATAGACAAGCGTGAAATGGATGGAATAGTAAAAGCGATGACAACTGTCAAGGAAGAACTTACCAATAACGTAGCAAAACTCACACAACTTGATAAAGACATAACAAGAGAAAAACAAAAGTTAGAACAAGCTAAGACTGATAATGATGAATTCCAGATAAAAAGAATTAGCGATCGCATCAAAGACCTTGAAAATGAAAGAGGTGCAAGAATGGATGTCATTAATGAAAACAGAGAAGCTTTTCGTAACCAAGTAAGCAGAATAAAAGAGACAATAAACAAAATGTTAAACGAGGATACAACACTTGGTGAGAGGATCAAAACCTTGTTTAGGGAGCAAGGTATTACTATTGTTAGTATTTTAACTGCATTTGGTATGATTCTTGGGGTGATAATTAATTCTATTATTCCCACATCAAGTGCTGCTCCAACTCCAACTCCAACTCCAACTCCAAAGCCTGATCCATCAAGTGTAAAAGACTGGATAAAAAAAAAACTATTTAATCTTGGTAAACTTCTTGCCAACCTAGCTGGTAAAGCTGCTGCAGCACTTCCAGGAGTTATTGGTGCAATAGTATCATGGCTTTTATCTGCAACAGGTAATGTTATTAATTGGCTTGGTAACAATCTATGGGCTCTGCTTGTGTTTGTTTCCGGGTTGTTATATGTGGCAGCCAAAGAGTGGTTCAGTAAATCTCGTAAATAAGTAATGCAGCAAGACCTATTACTATAGTACCAACAATTATAGTTGTTTTGTTATCTTCATGTTCAATCACTATTTTTTTTATTTCTGGTGGGTTATGCTCCACAGTTTTATGTATTGATGATTTATCAAAGTCAGAATGTTCTGGTAAAAATTTCTTTGTTGTGGTGCCTTGAAAAGGTTGAATAATGTTTGGTGGCACTGGTTTTACATTTACATCATTGTTCAATCCTAATGCTTGTGCATCGGTTGCTATTACAATTTCATTATTGTAGTCTTGTATTATTCCAATTTTTAATTCCATGTCGCTCGGAGACATGTACAATCCACTTCCATATACAAAATTTACTTTACTTCTTGCATATTTTAAGGTGTTTTCATATCTTGAAATTTGACTAGGCAAGTCAATGGGGCTGTTTATTGCGTCCTCTACATTTGCTAAAAATTGTTTCTGTGCATCAAATGCTGTCCCAGTTCCAAGTATATCAGTTCTTGTTTGTGATTGTGAACCAAGAATTGCCCAGCAGTATGTTCTTATGCTGTCATTGATTCTTTCTACTCCAGCTCTTGTAAATCCTACAGAACAATCTAGTATAAAAGTAGACCAACTATTATCAGCCTCAAATCCTTGCGCAATGTAATCAATATGATATGTTTTATCACTCTCATAGACTGTAAAACTCATCGTTTTGTTGTCGTATGCAGTATTTACCAAAGGATGATAACCAATATTTGTCCAGTAATTATAAATTGTTCCTAGACCATTATTATAGCTTTGTTTCTGTCTCCAGTCTGAATATAAGTCAACGTTAAACTCCTTGCATATTCTCTCGTATGCGTTTCGGTTATATGTGTTATTAAAAGCATTCCAATTTGAGTCTTGCGGCAATGCTACACTTATCTCAAATAATATTCTTCTGACTTGGTAATAGACATGAAATCGAAATAACGAACCAACCAGAGTATCAGCTTTTAGATGATTGTTGAAATCAATACCACATCCAGTGGTCGCACACCAAATAGCAAAGTTTAACTGATTCTGCCAAAATAACATCCAATCTGTTCCCCAACGTTGGACTATAGCATCTGATTTGACGTATGAAAGTTTGTATTTTTCAAAGACATTTGGAAATGATGCTTTAAAGTCTTTACCGTCTGATGTAATGACTATGTTTTGATTTATTATATCTATCACTTTCTTGCTGAAAGTATTTAAATAGTGAGCATCTGGGTTATATTTGAATTCTTCAGAAATCATTTTTATTTGTGTTTTTATATATATATATATTAAAAAAAATGATTCATACAATTTCAAACATAGACAACTCTATTAATTTACAACAGTATATCGATAATAGAGATGGAACTAAGCGCATTGGATTAAGGAGTTTTACATACACTATCGGTTGGTATAATATTATTCATGAAACCGCAAAGACAAGAAACCCAGATAACATACAACATTTAGCAGATGGACTCTATAACATTGAAGATTTGAATAGACATTTAGGAATTCTAAATAGGGATATTAACCTGGGCGTTATGGTCCACAATGCTACAGCTATTTTCAATTCGCCAATAGAGACACGATTATCAAGCGGTCTTTCAAAAATGCTGGGATTCGAGGACAGAAAATGGTTAAAAGGTCTTCGTGTTGGAGATCACTCAATTGATTTAGCTCCTTATAAACAGCTATATGTTCATCTGAAACAAGTTAATACAAGTAGTAATTATTTCAATGGTGCACCAAGCACTATTATAGGTGTTGTGCCTGTAGTAAATAAGAAGTTCGGAGATATAGTATATACAAGTTTTTATCCTGAATATCACTGTCTTATGAATGGTGCAATTACTGAATTGAAAATAGAAGTTAGAGATGAGTATGGCAACAAAATAGATAATCACGGTTTGCCTATGAGTTGTGTTTTAGAAATTATTTAAAAAATATATTTTTATAAAAAAAAAAAAAAAAGGAGTATATTTGGACCACCAACAAGACCTAAAAAAACAGAAGACTTAGAAGCTTTGATAAATGATGTTCAAAATTTATATAGGCGAATTATGCCTTTTGTTGACCAGTTTAATCATTTGAAAAATAGAGTTGATAATCTTAAATATGGGATTATAACAATATTTGCAGAGGCTAAGGGTCCACTTGTGTCAAACAGAATACTCTCATTTGGTAATGGTGGAGCAGAAAAAAATGTGGGGCATGTAATGACACGCCGTGGACGGATTATGGGAATAGGTTTAGCATGTGAACGATTAGTTGGTGACGTATCTGTAATAGTTTCTGTCAATGGTGTTGAACAACCAAATTATGGTATAACGCTTCACATCATTCCACGCAATCATGATAACTTTGACGAACCTTTAGAGATTGGTGCTGGTTCTGTTGTTAACTTTGTATGCAAGGTTGCCAACGCTACCGCTGTAAATACGGTGGCATCATTATTAATTGAATTAATTTAATTTTTTATTTATTAATAAAAAAATGCCAAAGCAACCGACAGCACCAAGTTTATATCCTGATTTGTCAGTGGAAAATTCAGTGGAAAACGGACAAAATTATAGATTACAAAAGATTTCAGAGATTGAAAAAAAGTTAATTACAGAACGAGATATACGTCAGTCACTTTATAAAAAATATAAACGCGGTATTAATATTACAGATGGAATTGACACTACCTTGATATCAGCAGGTGTTATTATGGCTGGGATTGGATTTGTTATTCCAGTTTTATTACCTTTAGAAATAGCAGCAATAGTATGTGGAGCTACAGGTGTTTGTATTAATTTTATCAGACGCAAGCTTAATGCAAAAGCTCAAAAACATCATGAAATAAAAACTTTGGCAGAGTCTAAGTTCAATAGTATAAAGCAGTTAATATCAAAAGCGTTGAGTAATGCACAAATATCTGATCAAGAGTTTAAGATGATTTTAGATGAGTTAGATAAATACTATAGTTTAAAAGAAGACACCAAACAAAAAAAGGCTGAAATAAGTGAAGCTCAAAAAAAAGAACTAGTAGAGCAGGGAAAAAAGGAAGCAATGGCAACATTACAAAAAAGTCTAAAAAGTGTGTGATTTATTGTTTTAGTAGTGTGTTTGAGTATGATCCACCACCTTTGTATTCAAGGTCAGAAAATTGTTGATTTGAATGTAATTTTAATAACAAATCAACAAATTTGTTTTGTATTAAAGAAACATTTTATAATTTTGATAACTTATAAAAAAAAATTAAACTTGCAATCTTCACTACCCCTATTTTAAAAAAGTTTTATAAATCAAGTAAAATCACCATTTTATGGTGATTGTGAATTAATACATATATATGTAAATTGGGTGTTACCGGATCAGGATCGAGCGAAGCGAGATCTCTGAGCCGGGACACCCAATTTACATATATATACATGTCACATGTTTTTCCCACATCTGTTAGGCTGTTTTAGTGGGAAGCAAATGTCACACGTCATTTTTAATTCAGACCAGATTTCGTCTGATCACATGCTCGGGATATCAGGTTGACCCGGCCGTTAACAAATCAATTCGGATCAACATAGTAACCCTTACACCTTACACCGTTACATGTGAGGCAACATATAACATAATGGGAACACCTTACACCCTTACATGTGGCGCCACTTATAACATAATGGGAACACCTTACACCCTTACATGTGGCGCCACATATAACATAATGAGAACACCTTTCACCCTTACATGTGGCGCCACATATAACATAATGTAAACACTTACCTGAGACTTTATAAAATCACCAAACACACCGAATAGTGCACCATCATCCGTATATGGCAGTCCAGCTTCTCGTTTACTTCTTTGAGAGAAGTCTTGTTTGATATCATCTAAAAGTTGTTTAAAGACATCCTTGCTGTCTGGAATCTGAAAATGCATTCAGACAGCGCTATAGACAATGATAGACAAACGCGTTTTCTCCAGAAGTATGTGCTACGCCTTTTCAACCAGAACAAAGCATACAACAAGAAAAAGTATATAGTCCATCTATAAGTTTGAGCACTGACATCCAAACTTATGGGGCAATATCCCAGGGTCAATATCCCGGAACGGATAGGTCAATATCCCAGAACGGATGGGTCAATATCCCAGGGTCAATATCCCAGAACGGATAGGTCAATATCCCAGAAATCCCAGGGTCAATATCCCCAAACGGATAGGTCAATATCCCCAAACGGATAGGTCAATATCACAGAACGGATAGGTCAATATCACAGAAGGGATGGGTCAATATTCTTGGGTCAATTTCCCAGAACGGATGGGTCAGTATCCCAGGACGGATGGGTTAATATCCCAGAACGGATGGGTCAATATTTCAGAACGGATGGGTATATATCCCTGAACGGATGGTTCAATATCCCAGAACGGGTGGGTCAGTATCCCGGGGTCAATATCCCTGAACGGATAGGTCAATATCACAGAACGGATGGGTCAATATCCTTGGGTCAGTTTCCCAGAACGGATGGGTCAGTATCCCAGAACGGATGGGTATCTATCCCTGAACGGATGGGTCAATATGCCAGAACGGGTGGGTCAGTATCACAGGGTCAATATCCCTGAACGGATGGGTCAATATCCCCAGAACGGATGGTTCACTATCCCTGGGTCAATAGTATTCAACGGATGGGTCATTATCCCAGAATGGATTGGTCAATATCCCAGGGTCAATATCCCAGGGTCAATATCCCTGAACGGATGGGCCATTATCCCAGAGTCAAATCCCTGAACAGGTGTGCCAATATTCCAGGGTCAATATCCTTGAACGGATGGGTCAATATCCCAGGGTCAATATTCCTGAACGTGTGAAAAATACCCATGGACCATAATCACCTTAACCAAATATTTAAACCAAAACCTTAGCCATATATTTGCTCTGAAGTACTAGTAAAGAACCCTCGCATAAATTGAATACTGTATAATTAACAAAGGTCTGGAGAGCATTCCATACGCCGAAATACTGGTGTACGTGCGCCGGATGCTTGACCAAATAAGAGTGTACATATTTATGTTTTTCTGTTTTCATGTATAGGGTACTGGAATGTCGTAAGTAATGGAGCTTAGGGGTTCGCCCTCTTGTCTGTGTATGGCCTTGACTTTTAAGGCAGTCTACACTTAAACAACTCTCTTTCTTTAGAGATAATCACACAGAATGCATCTTTATTTGAAACTTCTTTTAGAAGAGTGCGCATGATCATGAAATCTAAAGGTTTCTACATTCTAAATTCGTTTTATTTAATGGTAAGAATCACACATAATGCATGTATATGTCAAACTTGTTTTAAAAGAGAGCGCATGACCATGAAATCTAAAGGTTTCTACATTCTAAATTCGTTTTATTTAATGGTGATAATCACACATAATGCATGTATATGTCAAACTTGTTTTAGAAGAGTGCGCATGACCATGAAATCTAAAGGTTTCTACATTCTAAATTCGTTTTATTTAATGGTGATAATCACACATAATGCATGTATATGTCAAACTTGTTTTAGAAGAGAGCGCATGACCATGAAATCTAAAGGTTTCCACCTTCTAAATTCGTTTTATTTAATGGTGATAATCACACATAATGCATGTATATGTCAAACTTGTTTTAGAAGAGTGAGCATGACCATGAAATCTAAAGGTTTCTACATTCAAATTTGTTTTATTTAATGGTGATAATCACACATAATGCATGTATATGTCAAACTTGTTTTAGAAGAGTGCGCATGACCATGAAATCTAAAGGTTTCTACATTCTAAATTCGTTTTATTTAATGGTGATAATCACACATAATGCATGTATATGTCAAACTTGTTTTAGAAGAGTGCGCATGACCATGAAATCTGAAGGTTTCTACATTCTAAATTCGTTTTATTTAATGGTGATAATCACACATAATGCATGTATATGTCAAACTTGTTTTAGAAGAGTGCGCATGACCATAAAATCTGAAGGTTTCTACATTCTAAATTCGTTTTATTTAATGGTGATAATCACACATAATGCATGTATATGTCAAACTTGTTTTAGAAGAGTGCGCATGACCATGAAATCCGAAGGTTTCTACATTCTAAATTCGTTTTATTTAATGGTGATAATCACACATAATGCATGTATATGTCAAACTTGTTTTAGAAGAGTGCGCATGACCATGAAATCTAAAGGTTTCTACATTCTAAATTCGTTTTATTTAATGGTGATAATCACACATAATGCATGGGTATGTCATACTTGTTTTAGAAGAGTGCGCATGACCACAAAATCTAAAGATTTCTACATTCTAAATTCGTTTTATTTAATGGTGATATTCACACATAATGCATGTATATGCCAAACTTGTTTTAAACACGTGTGTAAAGCCAGACCTTTAATAACTTTATTTCAAAAAATGGTTCTTAGGTAACATTTTTCTTGAGTTTTGATTACTTAATTATACCAGTTTTAAAATATTTTGGATGACCATGTTTTTTTACAAATAGTTCAACTATTATATTTCAATGTACACTGCTGTTTGTACATGTGTTGTTTTCAATATTGGATATAGTACATCTTCACTGTCAGTGTTATCTTGCAAGCCAGATTATGGCAATGCATTACAATACCAAATATGTCTGACCCAGGTCACGCTTTTACTTATCTCATACTGTATGTGGCAAGACCACGGCCAGTGTATTAAAACCAAATATTTCCCCAGATGTAATATTATTTCTCTCATTGTGTATGTCGCTAAATCAAGCAAGGTAGTGAAAACCAAATATGTCTTAAAACGTCGTAATATTACGTCTCTTATACTGTGTGTGACAAGATCATAGCAATGAAATACCAAATATGGCTTACCAAGTCATAATATTACGTCTCTTATAATGCATGTAACAAGATCATGGCAATGAAATACCAAATATGGTTTACCAAGTCGTGGTATTACGCCTCTTATACTGTGTGTGACAAGATCATGGCAATGAAATACTAAATATGGTTTACCAAGTCGTAATATTACGTGTCTTATATGTAGCAAGATCATAGCAATGAAATACCAAAAATCATATTTGTCTTACCCCAGTCGTTATATTACGTCTTTTATACTGTATGTGACTGTATGAAATAACCAAAGATGTCTTACCCCAGTCGTACTATTATGTCGCTATACTGTATGTGACTGTATGAAATAACTAAAGATGTCTTACCCCAGTCGTACTATTATGTCGCTATACTGTATGTGACTGTATGAAATAACCAAAGATGTCTTCAGTCGTACTACTATGTCGCTATACTGTATGTGACTGTATGAAATAACCAAAGATGTCTTACCCCAGTCGTACTATTACCTCTCTATACTGTATGTAGCCAGATCCTAGCAATGAAATACCAAATATATCTTACCCCAGTCGTGATATTACTCCTCTCGTATTGTATGTGGTACACTGTTAGACATACTAAGGCGGCAAAGTTGAAGAAAGTAAAGAACAACAATGTATATGTCCCGCGGGACGACTTATCGTTCTCCGCCATTTCAAGAGAGATGTAAGACTTCAGACTATACGATCGCCATCTAAATCGTGCCACTTTTGTAGAGGGCTGTGCCGAAAGTAAGCAGTTTATTAACCGAGTATTTGTTACAGTGATATAAACAAATACACACTCGGCTGGAAAGAACATTCAGATAAGTTAGTTTATATCACAACTACAATTATAGAATTATAAATTAATTTCATAGGTTTACACATCGATTCCATTTGATGAACACAAACAAATAATACATTTAAACTCGACAGGGTTCTTTTCCTCCTTTGCAGAAAGCAGCATTTACTAAGTATTTAGTGCCAACCCGTGCATAGTTAACTTGCGGGGCCAACCCGTGCATAGGTAACATGTGGTGCCAACCCGTGCATAGTTAACCTGCGGGGCCCAACCCGTGCATAGTAAATAGTTAACCTGCGGTGCCAACCCGTGCATAGTTAAACTGCGGTGCCAACCCGTGCATAGATAAACTGCGATGTGTGTTTCGTTTATAAATTAGCGGATGGGTGAGCCGAGCCCCTTGTTGTCTAAGGTAGTTTTGGAGATGTAGTATCTGGTGTTCGAATGTGTTTATGACAAATACGAATGGAAGGGGCATAGACTCTTGTCCGTCCGTCCGTACGTACGTGCGGTCATACGGTTGTTATTTTAAGTATAGACATATCTGCTTGACTTCTATTCTCAGTCGCGTCACCAGTTGTTTTTTTCTCGTTGATTTTGTCCATGTGCGATTTACAAATGTTTTTTTCGTCTTTTCACCCTTAGATCTAAAATATAGCTACGTTTTATGGTAGCTGAGTCCAAGTTACAAAAATGATATGTTATATGTAAGCAGAGGATAAACAGAATAATCACAATCTATATCAGCCTCTTGATCAATATCAGTCCTCGAGTTGACATCTAAAATGGCCATGATCATATATATAATACTCCCGGTCTATGAAAACGCACCACAAAACATATTCTTTTAAAAGGACAACGTCCGTAACTGTTCGCTTATAAAACACACAATAATTACGAACATAACATAACATACCGACCATTATTGAATATTTACTAAATAAAACCAAAATTGTTTGACGGAATTCAATAGCGGTACGGAAAAAAAGAAGTACCGCTAAAATTACACTCGTGAGTAATAATAATTGAACGTCGTAACAGTCGACCTCGATCCCAGGCTAGTTGTATTATATAAAATATACTATATAGAAAACCTATTGCGCTAATGGATGTCACGTGATCAGCAGACAATGTAAATAATGTGGGTCCCACATTGTTTACAAATAATAAATAATACTGCTGTACACGTGTACGTCATTACGGATAATACTGCTGTACACGTGTACGTCATTACGGATAATACTGCTGTACACGTGTACGTTATTACGGATAATACTGCTGTACACGTGTACGTCATTACGGATAATACTGCTGTACACGTGTACGTCATTACGGATAATACTGCTCGGATAATACTGCTGTACACGTTTTCGTCATTACTGATAATACTGCTGTACACGTGTACGTTATTACGGATAATACTGCTGTACACGTGTACGTCATTACGAATAATACTGCTGTACACGTGTACGTCATTACGGATAATACTGCTGTACACGTGTACGTCATTACGGATAATACTGCTCGGATAATACTGCTGTACACGTGTACGTCATTACGGATAATACTGCTGTACACGTGTACGTCATTACGGATAATACTGCTGTCAACGTGTACGTCATTACGGATAATACTGCTCGGATAATACTGCTGTACACGTTTTCGTCATTACGGATAATACTGCTGTACACGTGTACGTCATTACGGATTATACTGCTGTACACGTGTACGTCATTACGGATAATACGGCTGTACACGTGTACGTCATTACGGATAATACTGCTCGGATAATACTGCTGTACACGTTTTCGTCATTACGGATAATACTGCTGTACACGTGTACGTCATTACGGATAATACTGCTCTACACGTGTACGTCATTACGGATAATACTGCTGTACACGTGTACGTCATTACGGATAATACTGCTCGGATAATACTGCTGTACACGTTTTCGTCATTACGGATAATACTGCTGTACACGTATACGTCATTACGGATTATACTGCTGTACACGTGTACGTCCTTACGGATAATACTGCTGTACACGTGTACGTCATTACGGATAATACTGCTCGGATAATACTGCTGTACACGTTTTCGTCATTACGGATAATACTGCTGTACACGTGTACGTCATTACGGATTATACTGCTGTACACGTGTACGTCATTGCGGATAATACTGCTGTACACGTGTACGTCCTTACGGATAATACTGCTGTACACGTGTACGTTCTTACGGATAATACATTCTAGCTTTATGTTTAAGAAGAAGTTAAAAGATCGACATGCATGAACAATTCCAGACATGCATGAACAATTCCAGAAAACCAGAGTTAATAAGATGACATGCATGAACAATTCCAGAAAACCAGAGTTAATAAGATGACATGCATGAACAATTCCAGAAAACCAGAGTTAATAAGATGACTGTTTTCCCATTCAACTGAATCCAAAATATTCAACTTCAAGCAGTTTTCAATTTAATTTTGTTTTATTTTTATTTTGAGGAACTAAAACTCTTTTAGTGAAGGACCTTTTCATACACATTTATCACTACTTGATTAATGCATAAATTTTGTATATTTTAAAACTTCTTTTGCTAAATTTGTCAGTACTACTTTTTGAACATTTCCAAAAATAGATGTGCACACTTTCTTTATTGATTCAGTATAAAAACATAGTTATTTTTCGTAAACAACCAACGTTTTCAATATAAATAAGAACTTTTTCAACTTCCCTTATCAGAAGAAAAAGTAGGACATATGAATTATGAATGAAATATTAAAAGGTGAATAGGTGCCGTTATCTGTTATTGAGATGTGGTATACAGGACATAAGCAGATAACCTTAAGTTTAAGTTAAGGAAACCTTTGACAAATCGTGAGGTCCTTAGACAGGGATGGACTGTAAACTGAATGAATACTATCAGGGACGGATCCTACAGGGAGCATCCGACCCGCACAACCCTTAAATCTGCAAATGTGTTAAACATATATGATTTAGCGGCGTGATCCCGCCCCTACCCTTAAACCATTTATTATAATATAACTGAACAATGATGAATATGAATTGGGTTTGTCCTGATGGAAAATAAACTTGGGTGAGACGTGTCAGGTTTATAAAACGTTGCGCCCCTCTCTTCCCATTAGCCTTATCAGACATGATGGATCCGCCTTTGAATACACTCTTTTTATCTTAAGCCTTCCCATTGAATAGTCTTATATTATGATTGAATTAATGCTAATGTATGTACATGTATATACAAATAAGGTAACAAATGAAGTCACGTGTTTTGCAAATATTCCGATCATATCCCAACATTTATATCAAAGTAATGGAGTACTAACAAGGCCTTGGACAGCGAAATTTTCGGTAGATTTTAGATGAGTTAAATCAATTGAATTGAATTGGGTTTTACTGCACACCAACACATGAAAGGTTATATGGCGTCTAACAGAAATGAACATGCCACGTTCATCCTCCATTTACATCAAGATAACATATGAAGAAGGCGCGTAGAACATTCTAACCTGCAGAAATATAGAGTGACTGCAATTTCTATAGTAGACAATTCATTAGGATGTAGCCACGTGTTTACGTTTGTATACGGGTTTTCGTGATGAAGACCTTAAATGAGCGTGATAAAAAAAAAAAGACAATTTGGGATTAGCAGTGGTTGTATTCTACCAAAGCAACCACATGGGGTGGGGGGGGGGGGGGGTATAAATGGGGACCGCTGATACAAGTGCACACTCACCAACACATGCATGCCGTAAAAAAGGAGAATGTATGTTTATATCTAGCTATATACCCGATAATCTGGAGATATCATTATACCCCCGTAGGGACGTATTATGCTGTGGCGTTGTCCGTCCGTCCGTCTGTCTGTCCGTTAACATTTATCTGACAACTTACTGTGGCTTATAGCTTTCAAAATATAAGGTCTACATCATTGAAACTCTGTACACATCTTCAACATCTTCAGCATGATCCGATGAATACATCTGATAAAGTCACATAACTCTCTGGTTAATGTGTGTTTTTTTTAATTATTCTTCTTTGAAAAACAGTTCAACCTGGAACTTATCCTTGCAGTTCTCAAGTGATTGTGCCTAATAACTTTCAAAGTATTAGGTGAACAGCATTGAAATTTTGCACTCATCCTCAGCATGATACAATGGTGAAACTGGGCACACATATTCAGCATGATACAATGAATACAACTTGTAAAAGCACATAGCTGTCTCTTTCATACTTTCTGAATTATTTTCTGAACTTAACCTTGCAAATGACGGGCATACGCCCCACTATATGTTGCTCTGGCTGAAAGCTGTAACGTGTGTAGGGGTCAAACATGCGTATGAACTTATTATTATAAACTACTTTAGCTATACAATGTAAGACTCATATAATCTACTGCTGCGTTGCATTGACCGTCAGTATAAATAAGTTTCAGTTGGTTCTAAGTAGTAAGATTCCAATGTATGTATCATTAGTTAGAGACTTCACAATCTAGAGTCACCACAGCTCTATCCCGGTTTTGTATAGAGACTTCACAATCTAGAGACACTACAGGTCCAGCCCGGTTATATATATAGACTTTACAATCTAGAGTCACCACAGCTCTAGCCCAGTTATGTATGGAGACTTCACAATCTAGAGACACTACAGGTCTAGCCCCGTTATATATATAGACTTTACAATCTAGAGTCACCACAGCTCTAGCCCAGTTATGTATAGAGACTTCACAATCTAGAGTCACTACAGCTCTAGTCCAGTTATGTATGATACTTCACCATCTAGAGTCACCACAGCTCTAGCCCAGTTATGTATGATACTTCACCATCTAGAGTCACCACAGCTCTAGCCCAGTTATGTATAGAGACTTCACAATCTAGAGTCACTACAGCTCTAGCCCAGTTATGTATAGAGACTTCACAATCTAGAGTCACCACAGCTCTAAGCCAGCTATGTATAAAGACTTCACAATTTAGAGTCACCACAGCTCTAGCCTCGTTATGTATAGAGACTTCACAATCTAGAGTCACTACAGCTCTAGCCCCGTTATGTAGAGAGACTTCACAATCTAGAGTCACTACAGCTCTAGTCCAGTTATGTATAGAGACTTCACAATCTAGAGTCACCGCAGCTCTAGTCCAGTTATGTATAGAGACTTCACAATCTAAAGTCACTACAGCTCTAGCCCCGTTATGTATAGAGACTTAACAATCTAGAGTCACTACAGCTTTAGCCCAGTTATGTATAGATACTTCACAATAGTCACTACAGCTCTATCCCCGTTATGTATGGAGACTTCACAATCTAGAGTCCCTACAGATCTAACCCCGTTATGTATAGAAACTTCGCAATCTAGAGTCACTACAGCTCTAGTCCAGTTATGTATAGAGACTTCACAATCTAGAGTCACCACAGCTCTAGCACCGTTATGTATAGATACTTCACAAGGTTGATATATCAACTTGCATTCATAGTCATTACTTTTGGCGCCTCCTCATCGCCATCTGGCGGATAACCTACATTTTTTCTCATAATTCGAGAGTTCAAGTCGTACATGCATGCTGATCTATGCTAGACGAACGTATTGGATGCTGAAAACAACTATAATGCAAATAAACAGGTCGAGAAACTCTACAAAAATCTCATTATGTATGAGCTGTGGGCGATTTTTTTTCTGCAAGCGAGTTTTTGCAAGGTGCTTCCCTCATCAAGGGGAAACACGACGTGACGTCATACGCACCTTCGCTTGACAGTGTTATATTCGCGCAAAGAGTCCAAATTAAACAAGATTTCCGGGGGAAGAGTTGTTTCAATATATTTAGAGTTGTTTCAATATATTTATTATGTATAATTGTATATAGCAACAACTATTTCAAAAGGATTTTAGTGGTTCACGATATCAGTGAATTATTATTAATGATAATTAAAGATGAAATAAAGAAACATGTTTAGACATTGGACACCACTGGATTGTTATTCTGTTGAAATATAGTATATACAGAAATCTTGTTATCGTTATATATTCTGTATTTTAGATTGGATTTGATCAAAACTTTCATAGATTGTAGAGTTCGGGGTCTAGTTGTGCAAAACGTTAACACACCGTGTCTCTACGTCATGACTTCTTGATATCAATGACGTCACAATGTTATTAAAACCGTTTTTTTTCACTGATCGCATTTGTTAAGTTGTTTTACAAGTCAACGCTGACAGGTTTAACAACATGACGTCATCCAAAATGGGCATATAAGTAAAGTCACCAAACATTACTGAGAAAATTAGTAATAAAGGTGCTAGAGCTGTGGTGACTAGATTGTGAAGTCTCTATACATAACTGGGCTGACTATAAGTAAATGCACAGCACTGACCGTTGTGACGTCATGACGTCATCTAATTTGGAAAGTCCGTGTTTGACCGGGTTCTGATCAAAATCTATTCATACGTGTCAAGCTCCAAATTATCTGAGTTTTTATTCACAACATGTGTCAAGCTCCAGATTATCTGAGTTTTTATTTACAAAAAGTGTCAAGCTCCAGATTATCTGAGTTTTTATTCACAGCATGTGTCAAGCTCCAGATTATCTGAGTTTGTATTCATAATGACAAATGTTTAAACCGAGTTTATTTTTATTTGCATACATATTTTAGAAAATGTTTTTATGTACATTTTCAAAAACATATTATGGAGTCTTAAGACTATTAATTTTCTCAGTAATGTTTGGTGAATTCGGGCTCTGTACTTACAATTTTTTTAATGTTTTGTTTGTAAACATGTATTTCGAAATCGACTAAGTCATGAAATTGCACATGGCTGCGGCATTTTAACCTACTTCGTTAAGCTAGGTTCTGTTTTTTGTTGTTGTCATGTTTTTATCAAAATTATGGCCACTTTTACCCGTGTATTTACTTATAGTCAATTTCAGTTCTTTTTTCCACCTATAAATTTATGTTTTTAATTTTTAGTAAATACTACAGTAAAGTTTCTTTTCAATGCGTGGGACAGACATAGGAAAGTTGAATCAACGGATGGTGCCTCTTGTTAAGTTATTAGTCCCTGCAGCAGAAGGCGTTTTCTAGGTTACGCCACTGACCCCTGATTATAGAATGTCTGCTACAAAATGGAAATAGAAATTGCTTTGTTCCTTAATAGTTGCTCTACCATTCTCACCGGTCTTATATGTCTGTTCACAATTTCATCAAAGCATTTAATATGTTTATTATTTCCCTTTTTTTTCCTTCCTTGACTAATGGTGCAATATTTTATAAAAAAAAACTTGCCCACAAGTAACTGGCTTCTAATTTAATATGCATAGTAGGTCCCATAACACTTGTGACTACCTACCATTGCAACATATTTAAAGCCGTTGTAACAGATTGTCCGTCATTTGGCCTTTGACTTTTTGTTTTAACACTCTTGCACCTTCATTATATATTATTTTTACCAACCTTGGTCAGTGTCTTCATATCCATGAGAGTTCGGTACACCAGTTATTGCCCTTGATTTAATAAAAAAATCCAATAGTTTGCCTGGTGAACACACTAACACCTTCATTGTGAATCCCATATTTACCAAACTTGGTCAGAGTCTTTATATTAATGAACGGTCAGACAAGTTCGAAAAACCATCCATACTGGATAATGAACGCCAGAGTTATTGTCCTTCATTTAATGGAAAATCCTATATTTTGCTTTCTGAACACTAGTAGTCCCGTCATTTTGCATCCGATGTTTACCAAACTTGGTCAGAGTCTTTTATATTAATGGACGCTTGATCAAGTTTGAAAACCACCCATATCGGATAATAAACACAAAGGTTATTGCCCTTGATTTAATGAAAATCCTATATTTTGTATTGTGAACAATACCCTCTTCATTTGTATCCGATTCCTTATGGAACTTAGTCAGAGTCTTTATATTAATAAAAGCTCACACACGTTTGAAAACAACCCATAGTCGGTTAATAAAAATTCAGAGGTATTGCTTTTGATTTAATGGAAACTCGTATGTTTTGCCCTGTGAACCGGTCTTTATCAAACTTGGTCACACTTTATATTAACGGAAAGCGTGTACCATACTGAAAACTACATATATCGTATAACAAACACGATAGTTATTGCCCTTGATTTAATGTCAATGTCCTATATTTGCTCTTGAACATATCTTCATTCGATCTTTACTAAATTTAGTCCATATATTTATATAAATAAAAGCTTGGACAAGTTCAAACCAGTTGCATCAGACTAGACACATTAGAGTTATAATAGCCCTTGATTTTTTTAAAATTGTTTCCAGTAGGCCTTAGACTATTCAAGCCAGTAGAGTGATATAGGCCCTCTTGTGCTTCTTGTTCCCGGAAGACTACTTAATACACGCCTCTCTGTAAATGACACAATTTAAGACAAGGAGGTCATCTTGAGTGACAGTTTGGCCATAAAACACAAATCTGTTAGTCCATCAGCAATTCATAAAATAATATTCAAGTCTAGATTTTGAAACAGTTTTAATGACAACTGATCACAATATATTTTGAAATAGATCGACCCTCTAAGATTAGTGAAGGTCTGCCCAACATTGCCAAGTTGGCTAAACCTATGTCAAATTTATGGAAATTTTGAAATCGTGCAAATATTCATACAGTCGCTCCTATCTAACCTTGCATTCGCAGTACATTCAGTACTTTGATTAGAATATTTAACAGCGTAATACATCATTTTACATTTTGGAGACAGAAATGAAACGCGGATATTTTATATCCTTTGTATAAATGTGTGCAAATATTACCTCGGAGAGAACATGAGCTGCTGTTAAGGCCAAGTACAAACGACGTCAATCTCCCACCCTAACCCACACTATCACTCATAAGCATGCAAATGCATGCGCGGATCCAGGATTAGGGAGCGGTTACGGTATACAAAATTGCTCTGAGAACCAAACAAAACGCACTGTCAGTACATTTATATTGTGATATTGTGGGGGATAGGTTGTTGTGGTGGTGTGTGGGGTACGGTGAGTGTGTGTTTGTCTGTGGTGGGGGGGGGGGGGGGGGGGGGGTCTAGCAATAAAACACTGCTCTCAGACTATTATTTTCTAATGTCAGAGGTCTTCATTTTATTTTTATTCGTTCGTATGTACTTGACACGTGTTCTAATTGCCCCTCGGCAGATCATCTATATGTAACAATAGGAACAACTTGACTGATTGGGTCTTTGTGTCGAAACATCTCACTCATCAACGTGAACGAGTTTACTCAAGCCATCTTCGTCTCTCTTTTGTTTGGTTTACTTATACGCCGAGCACAGGCAGACGGCGCGTACCCTACCCCGCCCACACCCTACCCCCCTCTACTACCCCCTCCCCCTCTACTACCCCCTCCCCTCTCTACTACCCCCTTCCCACCTGTTTCTCTACTACCCCCTTAAATATTTTTTCAATAAACTGTTCTACCTTGGTTTTCAATGAAAAAAAAAAAAAAAAAAAAAAATACATACTCTCTATACCATATAAAGGTGTCTGACTCTTTAAATAAAAACTGATAAAACAGCTATAGACCTCGCATAAAAGCCTTGCTGTGCTTGTATTTTTGGTAACATCATCGTCATTCCGATTCGAATCAATAGGGTACATATAATAACAAATAGCCACAACACTGATTTCTTCAATGTGTACTTTATATCGCATCAGCGAAACGTTAAACACGTTTGACAAGTAGGGTCGACTTCGATCTGACCTAAGCAATGCATTTTCTATGTACATGGTAGGGTAGTGGGAAATATCTATCTGCGACGACTCTCGCATAAATATGCAACGTGATCGTTGAAAGAGAAAACCGTTTAACAACACTCACCGTACGATGAACTTCCAGGAGTAATCACAGACGCTGTAATCGAGTTCTTTCACAAACCGTTATTTGTTTTTAGTTTCGATTCACCATGTTGAATTAAATTACTGGTGTCCTTGTTACCTTTATACTTACGATATGAAGCTGGGTTACAAGAAGCACCGGAAATGTGACTTGGACCAATCGGGTGACGTATTTTCAACATGGTGAATCGAAACTAAAAACAAATAACGGTTTGTGAAAGAACTCGAGTACAGCGTCTGTGATTACTCCTGGAAGTTCTTTGTACCGGTGAGTGTTGTTAAACGGTTTTTCTTTCAACGATCACGTTGCATATTTATGCGAGAGTCGTCGCAGATAGATATTTCCCACTACCCTACCATGTACATAGAAAATGCATTGCTTAGGTCAGATCGAAGTCGACCTACTTTCAAACGTGTTTAACGTTTCGCTGATGCGATATAAAGTACACATTGAAGAAATCAGTGTTGTGGCTATTTGTTATAATATGTACCCTATTGATTCGAATCGGAATGACGATGCTGTGACCAAAATACAAGCACAGCAAGGCTTTTAAGCGAGGTCTATAGCTGTTTTTATCAGTTTTTATTAAAGAGTCAGACACCTTTATATGGTATAGAGAGTATGTTTTTTTTTTGTTGTTTTTTTTCATTGAAAACCAAGTAGAACAGTTTATTGAAAACATATTTAAGGGGGGTAGTAGAGAAACAGGTGGGAAGGGGGTAGTAGAGAGGGGGAGGGGGTAGTAGAGGGGGAGGGGGTAGTAGAGGGGGGGTAGGGTTGTGGGCGGGGGTAGGGTACGCGCCGTCTGCCTGTGACGCCGAGGTAACTTGGTGAGAAAGTCACAACAACTCAGTTTGATGTTTGATAACAAAAATGGACGGATTTAACGATGGATGTGATAAGTCTTTGTTTTTATTTTATTCTGAATCGTTTTTCGGTTGTTCTGTTTTCCACTCATTCCAGTCTAATGATTGTATGCAATGTTTTATTATAAAATGCTAAATATTCGTGAATATGCATGTATGTGTTGCATTTGTATTGTTGCAAAATATGTGTCGATTCAATTCATTCATAATAGGGCCAAATATCTACTTATTAATTTCTACCACGCATGTTCAGCTCGAATTTTCAAAGAAGTAATGCTCTACCAGCACTGATTTCGATTGCATGTGTCATCTTGTTGAATAGTACAAACCACGCAAATGACATACTAGGAATATCTATGGAAAATACATTAACGATAAACAACAACATAATGTGTTGATGATTTTGTTAAACAGAAATTCAGTTGAGCAATTGAGCATTTTCATCTTCCTATATGTGTTCATTATAAACATATGTTTTCATTTCCAATCAAACAGGTATGTTTATGCATTTAGCGTAAATGAACACAACCGGACTGATGAGAGCAACATAGCTGTGTGAATGATTCGGACAGATCCGGGGTATGTCATGGATGAATGAATATCAAGTAAGCATTTGTAGTAATTCTACAATTGGTGGAGTGTAACCTACTTCTGGAGATTCCCCATTACCTCTACGCATGCGCAGAAGTTGTTGTCGTGAAGTGGTACTTCCCAATTCTTCAGTTCAAGCTCGCAAACCAACCAGTAAAGTCACCTGTACAATCTACTTGTCAAAGTACAAAGGCCTCCGTTCCGGACCCCAAATACTTGTAAGTACGTACAGTGATTTTACTATACCTTTTTTTTGAAACTATGTTCCTGATTTTCCTCATGTTTGTATATGAGGTTATGGATTAAACATTTTTATTTTCAGATAGAATCATAGCATCAGGTTTTGACCACATGCCTCGATATTAGTAACGACACTTAACATAATGATTGTCTAAGCGTACCGCACTTTCTACACAGGCATGTCTGTCAATAGCTTTTCATAGGCATTGCTTTTATTTGATATGCCATACCGACTATAAGTATAATTGTGTATCTCGCATCTTGAATCTGGTCAACACATACACCTCGTACTCCACTTTCTTCATGTCAATACCTAGAACAGCGTCCCGCACTGTCTCAGTGTTTTTTTTATGTGTTTTGTGAATGCAGCCTGTGCCTGTGCCATTGTGAAAAATAGCGGCATTTTTCTAGAAATTGTGAAATATTATAACAAAAGAAAAAGAAACATTTTTCACTTTTAATTTCACAGTTTAATATCCCTTGGTTTTAAGTTTTGTTTTTGGTTAACACAGACTAGTTTTAACACCAGCATATATTAAGACTAGTATCCTTACTGGTCTGTATTTAACCTAAAAAAAAAAAGTTTTTTTTTTTTCAGATTGTGTATTTTTTGGCTATAATTGTGAAAAAAGTATACTTTTTGCATAACGGCCCCAAATTAGGCATAAAAAAAACACTGTGTCTACACATAATGCCGGTCAATATATTAAACCACCAATTATTTTCCCCATTGACACCAATGTTAAAAATGGTCACATATTGAAGATTTGTTGCAGCTTCAACTCAAGTATGGATAATGAATGCAGTGTCATTTTCGTATATAAAAATGGTAACAGAAAAGATGGGATCATAAGACATGTAAGAAAGTTTTTGTTTGTTTACTAAACATGTCAAAGGAACAGCTGTTTTCATTGATAGCTGCTTACAAAGTGTATGCATAGATTCTAAATTTGGAAAATGTTCATCAATAATCCAGTATTACCTGTCACTACTCTTTCTTATATATACAACAACAAAATCCAATAGAAATGAGCTATTTCCCAGTATTTGTAATGTCCATTTCCAACAAAAGAGGAGGTCTTACTGACATTCATTCGACTATGTTTGAATGCAACTAGTGGTGATAAACCTGATTAGCTATTCATAGATATGTTTGTATTTTACACGCCATACTGACTACAACCTGGACAGTAATGTACAACAGCTTCCCGCACTTTATACTCGTTAACGCAACACGTAAACACACAATATCGTCCCGTAGCTTATACGCGTCAACACCTACAACATAATCCCGCACGTACACAATATCGTTCCGCACTTTCTACACGTCAACACCTACTATAGCGTCCCGCATTTCCTACAGGTGTACATTGTATACAACAGCGTCCACCGACTTTCTACACGTCATCATATCTGAAACTGTATTATGTAAGACCTGTTACGACATACAAACGTGGTGTTGCTAATAGTATCACTTTACGAGAGATGATTTGAATCTATGCAATGATGGCGGGAATACGAAACTGTATTCAGGATGGTTCCAGTTATTGTTTTGGAAAAACAAGAGAGAACATAGATTATACAACAGAGCCTCAGACTTTCTACACGTCAACACATGCAACACCACCCGCACTTTGTGTAGGTCAACATCTACAACCAATAGATACCAACGCAAGCATGTGTTTATTATCTAAATGTAAAGTCGTTCTGTCACAAAACAAAGAAGAGAATGTAGTGTGAAAAGTGTAATCGGACACACGCCTCAACAGCATGGAACCCGCACCTCCAGCAAGACAGCAAAGCAGTTGAACAAGTACAATGGAAAGTAGCACGCTATCTACACTTATCTTTCACCATAGAATGCGTGACCAATATGGTAACGAACTTCATTGGGAAAGCCTGAAAGATCGACAGTGAATAGGCCTACGATGCTATACACAATTTAACACGACCTAGTGACATCAGAAATAATGAGTAAACATGTACATACAGCAGTCCGACAGCAGCTCCCGTTGGAACCAACGCCCATTCAAGGAGAGAACAGAGAGTGCAACTTACAGACATTCCTTATTTCCTCGGACAATACAGCGTCTCCGTCGCCGAGGGTTTAGCGACGTTGCTCACACCACTGCCGGTTCGAATCCCACTGGAACTCGACTGGTACAATGTAACTGAAGAAGTGTCGATTCCTACGGATGGCGGGGTGTACAGTAATGGTTCTACAAATGAAAAGTGGATGGTCTGCCTACACCTCGAAAAATACGACCGTCATATATAACCTTACATGTGGTATAAATGACGGATAACACCATACAAACAAACAAACATCTTCTGAAAATACGGAACTGGAATCAACTACCAACCAATCAGCACCGACACTGGTAGCTGTCAAATACGCAACCAAACCCGCATTATAATGGTCAAGTGTGACGGAAATGAGTTACGGGCAGAAACGGATAACTTGGGCGTCTGCCATTAATTTATGGGCACCCAATTATCCACTTGTAAATAATTTTAAACGTTTAACTAAATATATAAGCTGACACGGTACGTGATGCGCCGTCCCGTAGGATTAATTACGTTATATCCAAAACCCGGTCATGTTGAAGGATGAAGATGATCTAGAAAAAGAAAGCCACAATGTGTTCGCTAAAAACTGCTGAATAAACAACACTAAGTCGCAATGAATCAACGATTTAACCATTCGCAAGTTCTCGATGACTTCTTTGAAGCAAGATCCCGAAGAACGACAGGATTGGCCGAGTTTTCATGAATGCGAATCGCCAAACTGGCGAACGAACCCTCATTATAATCGTCAAGTGTGACGGAAATGCATTACGTACAGATACAGATAACTTGGGCGTCTGTCCACCATTAATTATGGGCACCTACTTACCCGCTTGTCCGGCTATAAGAAGCACACATGACTTTTTAATGGACACGTATGTTACGTTACACACAAATGTTGCAAACAAGCGCAGACATGCAAGTATGCGTTGCATAAGGCCTGTTCGCAAAAAATGTTCCATGCATCGTATGTTCGCAATCATGTACATGCGTACACGATCCAATGATTGATAAACACGACAGCAACACAAGAACGCAACTTATGATGCATTAAATAAATGTACACAATACTTGTATGCCTCGCATGTACGCAACTATTGTACGTAACGTACAAGCAAAGGAAACCCTCGACCGTTTTGTCGAAGTAGCTTCTGGTTCCTGTATCGTCTCCGTGGCCAGGATGGAAAAGACGCAGAGTTTGAAACATTCTCGCCTGTCACTGCTGCGGGTTCGAATCCCACTGGGAGCTGGACTTTTAGGTGAGAAAGTGTCGATTATTAAGGATGGCGGGAGGTATACTGAACTGGCTATATCCAGGAAAAAGTGGGTGGTCTGCCTCCTTATTTTTCCGAACTCTACACGCCTAAAGATAATAGTTTTGAATCCGCTTATGCAAATTCATGCGATGAAGAGTTATCGAACATTAAGTCGCAATTAACTTATCATCGGTGCGACGATATCGTTATAACTATATATATGGTTGAAAAGGCATTAAAATCCTGTAAAAAGAAAAAAGCCTGTGGCAATGATCTCATTTATTACGAAAATATAATTTACGGTGGTCCGATTTTACTTGCCGTTATTACAAAATTATTCAATTATATGTCGTCATTGTCACATATACCCGTTGATATGAAAAAGGGTATTATTTCGACCCTTTACAAAGGAAATAATAAAAACAAAATGGACCCTAATAGTTACAGGGCTATTTCTCTCTGTTCTACCATGTTAAAGGTATATGAAAAAGTGTTACTTAAAATTTTAGAACAGTCTAGTACGCTAAAGTTTAACACATTACAAGGAGGATTTCAAAGAAATATTAATTGTAAAATGACGTCCTTTCTCTTACGTGAAAGTATCTACTTTGCAAAAGAAAACAGTTCTAAACTTTTCACTTGCTTCCTTGACGTGAGACAAGCATTTGACCACGTTTCTCATAGCATCTTGATGCTGAAACTGTATAGGACGGGGATTAAAAAATCTATTTTTAAAATTATTCTAAGTATGTTTGAAAATGTTTATAGCTGTGTTAAATCACAAGGCCAATCCTCGGATTGGTTCCCCATTTTACAGGGTACCAGACAAGGCCAAGTAATGAGCCCGTATTTATACTTAGTTTTCATTAATGATCTTATGGATAAATTAGACCAATCACCCTACGGTCTGAAAATTAATGATACTGGTTACAGTTGCCCAACATCGGCGGATGATATGGTGCTCAGTTCACTCACTAAGAACGGCTTAGAAAAACTTATGTCAATATGTCATAATAACTCTATCCGTGAAAAATATACATATAATGCTAATAAATGTAATGTTGTTGTTTTTAACGAACGCCTTTCTGATTCACAGAGGAATCCAAGGCTATGGCACTTAGGCCAAAACATTGTTGATGAAACATACACATATGTTCATTTAGGTATTTTATGCAGTAAGGACATGAGTCTGAATGAAAACATTAAAGACGCATGCACAAAACTACGTAAAACATACTTTGGATTGTCCGACTGTGGCGTCCATCAAAATGGTCTTCACCCAATAACAGTAAAACATTTATATCAAACGGTTGTACTATCGAGGGCATTATACGGCTGCGAAATATGGAACACCATTTCTGACACTCAATTGAAGTCTTTAGAGCGTGTACATGTTCAATGTATTAAATATATGCAGTCTCTGCCTAAACAAACTCGTAGTGACGTCGCACTAGCTTTAATCGGTCTCACAAGAATCGAATATGAAATTGATAAGCGTAAGTTATTGTTGTTTGGCCAATTATGCAGCATTAATAAAGGATTTAGAATACAGACAATTTTCGCTAATAGACTTATGCAATTTATGTCTCACCCACGTAAAACACAAGGCTTTATGCCAGACATTTACCGTATATTAGGGAAATACCAATTAACTTACGTTTTAACGGAATATATTTCTACTGCATTTTTTCCTACGTTAAGACAATGGAAAAAAAGACTTAAATCAAATATACATAAGTCAGCCGAACTTGATTTCAGATCAAGACTTATCCAAGATTACAGTCTTAATAATTTTCTCAAGATACAAGGGGAAATAACGCCAAACAGTATCTGGTACTTCTCCCAATTATATCGTGATTATTTACCGTACTGTAGAACTGTCATATTTGTCATTGGTAAACTATTTGCACGCAAATATTTAACTGTTTGTCCAAAGTGCAAATGTTTGTCCGCCACGAACAAATTGACCGTCATATATAGCCTAAGATGTACTGAAATGAGGCCAAACAATATTCAACCATCTGATCTGGTTCCGGTGTAGTTAAAATGGCAGCCCATCTTCCACAGTCTCGGATAACGCTTTTCTTCGTGCAATCATGTTCCTCAAAGAAAACAACGAGGACCAAATATATTACCTGTCAATGATTTAATACTTAAAATGGACAACAAACTAGGATATTCGGGTGTTGATTCACAAACATGAAGACATGCCTTTAAGGATACTTATAAGATAGAATAATTATAATAGAAATAAAGTCGTAACTTTTAAAAATACTGCTGATTCCCTTCTGTATAACTTCTACAGCGAGCCAAAAAAGGCCGATTCAAAGTTACAACAGCTATGGCTTATTGACACCGCGGAAAATCTATTAAAAAAATTCGGAAGATACTTCTACGATCCACCTAGATTTTGAGGAAATATCGTCAAAACAAGCCAATTCGCAATATGTTGTTCCAACACTTAAGCTCTGTTTGTAAACTTTATTTACGGGCAAAGACGTTGATGAGAAAAGTGCATCGATTGTCCAGGATAGTCATGCAATATCAAGTTTGATTACTGCACCTTTGCAAGTTGTACTTCAAGTTCAAACTGAAAGGAATCTTGGATCCACACTTCTTTTTGATTCACTCTTTAACATTGGGTGTTTTTGTTCGTACTCCGAAATAACAGAACTATGACCGAAATACGGCGGTTCACCAGGGTGTTGATATGGAAGGGATACAAAACGAGACTATCTTCAGTTTGCTGCAAATAATGTGGACTATTATATTTCACTGTTACACCTGGCAATGTTAAATGCAGCGAGCGAAGTACCTGCTATTGAGAAAATACAAATTGCGTACTTCATGCCTAGGAGCAAATGCAAGCCAGCCTTGGTATTTAAATACTTGTCTTCGTTCTAATTAATAGATGAGACGATGAATGTTGATATACTGGGGAAGACCTCTTGGTTACTCAATCCTCGAAGACCGTCATGGAATGAATTGATGCAAATGGTCCAGAATAGCCAGCATCGTGTTAAGTTGTGAGCCACTTTAATGCCCATGATTGGCATGAAGTATATTGAAGAAACTGGACACTATCAGAAAATGACATGTGTGTCTGATCAATCGTGCAAATACAATAGTACTCCCGTATTGACGTTTGACCAAACTGTGTTGTGGAAAGCAGTCGAAATTCAGCAGCTAGTGGAACCTAACAGTTTAATGAACAATGTTGTGCCAATACTAGCGGAACCTTTAAATCATTGGTAATCGGATTGGGAGACTCGGGGCTACAATAACTATTGAAATGCAGATTCAGCAGTAGGTCTAATTCTAAACGAAAATGCCATCTCACGAGCCAATAGACTGATGCAGTTTTAAATGCGATGATTGTTTCGAAGTTCTAGTATATTTCAGTCTTTGCAGAAACATATGGTGACATTCTGGTTCAAAATAATGAATATAAATTACCTCCCTCTGAATTGCAAAATAAAAACGATTGCAATTACAATATTATTGGACGATCTTTCCACACAGTTCTTTTCACCATTATACCTTCAAATAGAAATATTCACTGCTCATGATTTCAATGCAACACTTTATTTTCAACAAATATTTCATGTGCCAAACAATTGAACACATTCATTCCTCTCCAATGTTTCAGCCATTTAGTGCTTTCAGTACTTTGATTAATAACTATAGGATTGCGATAAACCTGTGCATATTATACAAGTAACGATACAATTTCGTGAAAATCATAGAACGCATAATTCTATACTCATACGGGAAATGGGAGATATCCTTTTTTTTCAAAGTAAACTCCTGGCCGTATAGGTTCGCTCCCTGTTTGAGGCATGTATAATGGGAAACTTTATACTTTATTCCATCTCCCTCTGAGGTTGCTGTCCCATTATAACCGAATTTGATGACATAACGGAGGAAACAATTTAATTTCATTTCTTTAAAGCAAAACAATACGTAGGTATAAAATATGTTGTTGGTTTTTGTAATGTATACACAATGGGTGGGGTATTTTCTCATGAAATTATAAAGTTTAACCAATTGCATAAAAATCTCCGAGGTGTAGTCGAATGTAGTTCCTATAATAACAAGTAAATCCTCCTTTTTTGTTTAATTGGGCATTATAAATGGGGACAAATAGCCCATGTATAATCGATTTTGTTGTTGTATGTATAAGAAGCGTATTGATAGGTTTTACTGGATCATTGATAAACATTTTCCAAATTTCTAATCTATGCATTCACTTTGTGAGAAACTATCAATAAAAACAGCTGTACCATTGACCTGTTTACTAACCAACAAGAACTTGTTTACATGTGTTGTGACCTCATATTTTCAGGTGATTTTTCAAGTGAAAAAATATCTTTCTATGTAAATTACCTTTCTGCATTATCCATACTTGCAGTTGCAGCTAGTCATTAATATGTGACATTTTAACATTGGAGTAAATGGGGAAACTAATTGGTGGTTTCATACCTAAAGTAAGCACAAACATTAAATTATATTTAAGTCAAACTGTCTTCAGGTGTCTCTCATTATCTCGAAATCGAAAGTTGAATACAAATTGTACATATATTGCTCTCAATAAACTATTTACATTGACCGTACATTAACATGTGTCATTTATACATGTATATAAATCATTGTATTAAAACTTGCTCAAACAGATCGTAACTTCAACTCCGATATCTCAAATATATATTTCCAATTTTGTCCAATTCTTGGTTTTGTAAATATCCAATGAATGTAGTTTCCGAAAGAAGAAGTTTCATTTCTGTACTACTAGTAATTTGTCCTGGGTCTATCCTAGTATACAATTAAGGTTGACTGGCCTAGTTCTGTCAGAGTTCGATATACACACGTATAGATCTATCTGTCCATTAAGACTGTGTAGTTTCTCTCTGGCATTCATTTTGTGTATGCCCCCACCACCGAAAGATGAAGGGGCATATAGCGTTAACCATGTCCGCCCGTCCAGACCGTCCGTCCGTCCGTTCGTCCGTCCCGAAAAGTATATATGTATATCTCCTCCCACACACAGTTTACACCCGATTGTTTCCAAATTGTACAGGCTTCTTACCTACATATATGATGTCAAGATTTGCATGTGGATTCTGCGTCAATATTCACCTTGTATTATAGAAGTTGTGGCCATTTTCCGAAAATTAACGTTTCTCGCTGATTGTTTTCAGTGGGGCATCCTTGTCCCATGGACACATTTTTAGTTTAATAATAACACAAAGGCAAAGTAACATTTGAACGAATACATGTTTAATGTTTCAAGACCTATTATAATTTGAAATATCATAAATAGAAAGGAAAGGATAACATGTGAGAAATAAGTGTATCTATATTATTATTATTTTTAAAAAATCCAATAGTTTACCAAACTTGGTAAGAGTCTTTATATTAATGAAATTAATGAACGGTCAGACGTGCTCGAAAACCATCCATACTGGATAATGAACGCCAGAGTTATTGTCATTGATTTAATGGAAAATCCTATATTTCTCTTTCTGAACATTAGTAGTCTCTTCATTTTGCGTCCGATGTTTACCAAACTTGGTCAGAGTCTTTATATTAATGGAAGCTTGTGCAAGTTTGAAAACCACCCATATCGGATAATAAACGCAAAAGTTATTGCTCTTGATTGAATGGAAAATCCTAAATTTTCATTGTGAACACCAGCCCCTTCATTTTGCATCCGAGCCTTACCGAACTTGGCCAGAGTCTTTATAAATTGAACGAGTGCATATGCAGTTCTGTAAACTATTATTGGGTGTGAAAACGTCAACTCAAAATGATTTTTATTTATGGGGAACTAGTTAGAACAGATTATGCTACACGAAGACTATATATTATTATCAAATATTTGTTAAAGGTTATTAGTACGGACGAAAGAAAGTATACAAATTATGTTTATAAATTGATGTTAAACGACATAAATGATAAACCGAACACCAAAAACTGGGCCTCTTTTATTAAAAATGCTCTAGCGCAGTTGTTTTTTTCGAGGTGTGGACATGACAAGGTGTAGGAAATAAAGTACTCTTCCTAAATGTTTTAAAACAAAGACTTACCGATACTTTTATTCAAAACTGGAACAGTAGACTAAATGAGTATAGTAGAGCTTTTTTTTATAAAGCATTTTCATTATTTGAATTTCAGAAATATTTGGATATTGTTAACAAGAAAAATCAGAATTGCTCTTTCCAAATTACGAGTATCATCTCACCGGCTAGAAATAGAAGCAGACAGATGGTCAGAACCACAAATAACTCCGAGAGAACATCGTAAATGTAAACTTTGTTATTGTGTTGAAGACGAGTTTCATTTCGTTTTTGAATGTTCATTATATAATGATATACCAGTTGCATTAATCAAACCATATTACTATAAAAGGAAAAGCATGTTTAAAGTTGTTGAACTTTTGCAATCGACAAACACGTGTGATATAAAAAATATTGCTGAATATAGTTATAAAAGTTTTAAGGTAAGGAATGATACAGTGTTCACAAGATAGGATCTGACTTAATTGTTGTAATAATCGCATACTTTTAATTATAATACAATGCGGTTGTGTATGTTTGTTTTGTGAATGTGTTTATCGCTATTTATGTGTTTATCACTATTTATGAGTATTTTCTATTTGATCAAAATATGCTTTAAATAATAATAAAGTATAACATGCGCTTAAAGTATGTAAATGTCGGGTATATTACTATGTACTAGAGGGACTTCTCTGAACATATATTATCCTGAATTTCGATTTTTCAATAGAGAACTTAGAGAATCACTTACAGATTAGAGCATGCATTTAGACGTATATACTACAAATAAGTCATGATGTACACGTAAAGTAGATATATCTATACTTTGCTCTAGAGGGACCTCTCCGAATAGATATTTTCCCGAATTTCGATTTCGCATGGGTCAATATATGTTCAATAGAGAGGCACCTGAAGATATAGATTTAATTTTGTTGTTATGTTTGTTGTCACTTTTATTTTTTGTGTGCTAGTATATACATATCTTTTTTCTCCGCCAGTAATAACGCGCGTATACGTCTAGATATAGTACAGTATTATACATTTATAATTATAACAATCATATAACTCATAAATATGGTTTAGTTAATGTCTAAATATAACAAGCAACACCTGGATATATAGCTGCAGATGAACAAAAATGTTATGATTGTTTGATTGACGATTTATTTTATTATTTCGGTAATATATGTTTCACTGTTATATGTATAACAAACCGAATCTAAGAAAAGAGTGCTAAGTGTTTATATTCTGTAGGGGTATATATTTTAATAATAACTCATGAATGTTCAAATATTCATACAGTCTCTTCTATCACACCTTGCATTCTCAGTACATTTAGTACTTTGATTACAAATTAGTCTTAATCCATGAAACAGTAACTTCACTTATTTGAGTGAATTCCCTTGTTTCAGTGACTTCCCTTGTTTCAGTGACTTCCCTTGCCAGTTCCTCAGTGGAATAGCTTAGTATCCCGCATCGAGGAAGTGTGGCATGTATGTTTATTAATAAATGGTCGCATACTGAACCCCATTTTGAGTCATCATCAAGGCTTGCAATGTTACCTCCTTTCTAAATAGACGCAAGCCTTCTGAGGGGTTTAGTTTTAATACTTGACTTGTCATATATAAAAATGGCCGGAATAGTTTATAGTTTTTGAGACTCCAAAAAAAAAATTTGAAAATGTTGGTACTGCATGTAACTCCATTTGCTTTGGTGTATAACAATTTGTGTTATACCAAACACTGTTGCCAAAGTACTAACTGTTGTATAGTCAATTGTCATTTGTTGCACTAATTCGACCTTTTGACCTAGATTTTGACCCCTAAATTATAAAAGGTAAACATTTTTTAAAATGTATTTAACTTCCTATGAAATAATCTTTAGTTTTATTACCATTTACAGAGTTTTGAGGTGGGAAACAATTCTTACATTCATTGTTCATATTTTTATCAGGTTTTCTAAACAAAAGAGGCCATCTTGAATTGCCAAGTTAGTGCCAAAATTTCAGAATTTATGCCGGTAGTTCCAAACACTGCAGACCATGCTGACCATTTGGATATATGACAGTGCTTGTTATACCTCGGGTTCGGATCCCCCTCGGAATATGCATCTTTTCAGCTCATTATTGCTTTACTATTTAGTTATTGATCGATATAAGTGTTATTCAACATGTCTGTATGTTACATAACATATCGGATTTTGAACAAGAAACTAATGCATTTTTATAAATATTCTGTAGAGGGTGTCATGCTTACAACACGGATATATCGTGTTAATCCGGTAGTTGCCAGCACATTTAATACAATTCCATTCATCAATGAATATTTACACATTTAATACAATTCCATTCATCAATGAATATTTACACATTTAATACAATTCCATTCATCAATGAATATTTACATTCACCTGATTTCCTGTTGACAATAATATCGTTCAATTTCGAATAAACTTCACTTTTCAAGCAGGCGGGATACTTCGCACTCATACAGTAAGGCGAGACTACTTCCAATGTGTATACATAGAAACTCCCTAATCCACTGTCTGAAAATATACTGACGGTAGTTGTTTCTCTCTCTCTCTATCTCTTTCTCTCTCTCTTTCTCTCTCTCGTTAGTGTTATTTTTCAGTTTGCATGATCATGTGTTATGTTATAAGAAATTGACGGATATTAATGAACAATTGCAGGGTCTGATTGTCTCAAAATACCTAAAAATGTCACACGACTGGAACACACATGGTGTATAGTGTTCACGAAATGTCAATCGACTGGAACACACATGGTGTGTAGTGTTCACGTAAAGTCACACGACTAGAAAACACATGGTGTATAGTGTTCACGAAATGTCACACGACTGGAACACACATGGTGTGTAGTGTTCACGTAAAGTCACACGACTAGAAAACACATGGTGTATAGTGTTCGTGATAAGTCACACGACTAGAAAACACATGGTTATAGTGTTCGTGATAAGTCACACCACTAGAAAACACATGGTGTATAGTGTTCGTGATAAGTCACACGACTAGAAAACACATGGTGTAGAGCATGTGTAGAGTGTTCACGTAAAGTCACACGACTATTAAACACGGTTCGTGTAAAGTCACACGACTAGAAAACACATGGTGTATAGTGTTCACGCGGAGTCACACGACTAGAACACATGGTGTATACTATTTATGTAGAGTCACACGACTAGAAAACACATGGTGTATAGTATTCACGTAAAGTCACACGACTAGAAAACACATGGTGTACAGTATTCATGTAGAGTCACACGAATAGAAAACACATGGTGTATAGTATTCACGTAGAGTCACACGACTAGAAAACACATGGTGTACAGTATTCATGTAGAGTCACACGACTAGAAAACACATGGTGTATAGTATTCATGTAGAGTCACACGACTAGAAAACACATGGTGTACAGTATTCATGTAGAGTCACACGAATAGAAAACACATGGTGTATAGTATTCACGTAAAGTCACACGACTAGAAAACACATTATATATAGTGTTTACATAAAGTCACACGACTAGAAAACACATGGTGTACAGTATTCATGTAGAGTCACACGACTAGAAAACACATGGTGTATAGTATTCATGTAGAGTCACACGACTAGAAAACACATGGTGTATAGTGTTCACGCGGAGTCACACGACTAGAACACATGGTGTATACTATTTATGTAGAGTCACACGACTAGAAAACACATGGTGTATAGTATTCACGTAAAGTCACACGACTAGAAAACACATGGTGTACAGTATTCATGTAGAGTCACACGAATAGAAAACACATGGTGTATAGTATTCACGTAGAGTCACACGACTAGAAAACACATGGTGTACAGTATTCATGTAGAGTCACACGACTAGGAAACACATGGTGTACAGTATTAATGTAGAGTCACACGACTAGAAAACACATGGTGTACAGTATTCATGTAGAGTCACACGACTAGAAAACACATGGTGTATAGTATTCATGTAGAGTCACACGACTAGAAAACACATGGTGTACAGTATTCATGTAGAGTCACACGAATAGAAAACACATGGTGTATAGTATTCACGTAAAGTCACACGACTAGAAAACACATTATATATAGTGTTTACATAAAGTCACACGACTAGAAAACACAATGTGTACAGTATTCATGTAGAGTCACACGACTAGAAAACACATGGTGTATAGTATTCATATAGAGTCACACGACTAGAAAACACAATGTGTACAGTATTCATGTAGAGTCACACGACTAGAAAACACATGGTGTATAGTATTCATATAGAGTCACACGACTAGAAAACACATCGTGTACAGTATTCATGTAGAGTCACACGACTAGAAAACACATGGGCTATAGTATTCATGTAGAGTCACACGACTAGAAAACACATGGTGTACAGTATTCATGTAGAGTCACACGAATAGAAAACGCATGGTGTATAGTATTTACGTAAAGTCACACGACTAGAAAACACATTATATATCGTGTTTACATAAAGTCACACGACTAGAAAACACAATGTGTACAGTATTCATGTAGAGTCACACGACTAGAAAACACATGGTGTATAGTATTCATGTAGAGTCACACGACTAGAAAACAGATGGTGTACAGTATTCATGTAGAGTCACACGACTAGAAAACACATGGTGTACAGTATTCATGTAGAGTCACACGACTAGAAAACACAAGTCACACACCTTAGTACCGGGTATGTCCAACTGTTTTACAGTTCTGAAGAAATCATTTCCAGCAATTATAACGCAAGGTCACACTCGGCTAGAGTTAACAAGTGATGTTATGTGACGTAGATCTGGTAACGTGCGTATATCAGAAAGTTGCGTATATCAGGAAATGTTTGTTTGCTTGATTGATTGATATGTTACGTCCTTTCAGCACATGTAAGGCTATATTTGACGGTCGATTTGCGATATATTTTAATAACATGGTTAGTGATCGTTAATAACTTAGAATTTCAGAAGTATTTGGCTCGTATCACAAAGTGATAAATGCTCTCCTCAGGCTCGCACTAATCACTTTTCTTTTACTTGCTCAGAATGTCGAATAGTGCCAAAGCCATTGCTCAAATACAATACGTATTCACTCATTCGTTTTTCTAGAGCTTGTAGTGAAATTGAAGACCTTTTACAACATTCGTAGCATTGGATAAATAACAATCTACTCCGTCAGGGCTAACGTACCCATAAACTTAGAACACAACTTTTTAAAAGTTATTTTCGTTACCCTGCTGAACAAAGTTTGAAATATAAAAGTAATTTGCGTAATCTTCTGCGACAAGGACTTCCACAACCTTACTTCTATAGTGACGTGATGTACAAACTTCGTAAGGTCCTTGGTCATGATCACTCTGGAGAAGTCCATGATAAACTCTACTGTAAGCACCTACGACTTTCCACACAATACACCACTCTATAAAATAGCCTGCTCATAGAGAAATCGATTCAGTGGAAACTGTAGACATCTGCTAGAAAAGGAACTACTATTCTTGCCTGTGATAATGTCAGGGATTTCTTAACAAACGCTCAAATGATAATTATAGCATGTGAACTTGTGCTTATGTTTATAATGCGTTATATTCTGTTCTAGTGTACAGCTTTATTAGATACACGAAAACAGTTTACCGCCAGGTTGTTGCCATTCCTATGGATACTAACGTTGCAGCTTGTCTGTCGCAGTTTTGTTTTTATACTGTTATGAGAGAGCTTTTATGTTGAGTTTGTCACCTGCTAGCCATGGACACATTATTGAGGAGTTTAATAGCATACTGAACAAAAAAGGAAACGACCGATGATGTTGCTGCTGATTGTCTACACAGAAAAACACGAAAAATTAATGATGTTTTAAGAAAAATTAGATAGACCGCCGACAATGGTCCAAATAAAGATGTTTATGAAAAGTTCGGTACACTAGGGAGTTAGCCCCCTTTTTCTTAAAACATGCATCTTGGGCACAAAAACAAATTAAATCTACGAAAATTACCGAAATATGTCCGAGACAATATTCCCTATATGTTCTTTACCATAAAAAAACACAACAAAAACACATTACACAGATTGTGTAGATGGCAGCTTTGAGAGATGACATTAACTTTAAGATCGCTGACTATCCACGTTTAGATGAGGATATACATCGTGCGTTGCATCATGCGGAGTTTATATCTTCTAACCCATTCATTTAAAATGAAGATGTTCCGCTGCATCATGCGAAGTTTATATCTTCTAACCCATTCATTTAGATGAGGCTGTACCTCGTGCGCTGCATCATACGACGTTTATGTCTTCTAAACCATTCATTTAGATGAGGATGTACCTCGTGCTCTGCATCATAGAGAGTTTATATCTAATAACCCATTCAATTAAATGAGTATATACCTCGTGCGCCGCATAATACGGAGATTATATCTTCTAACCCGTGCATTTAGATAAGGAAGTGCCTCGTGTACGGAGTTTATATCTTCTAACCCATGCATTTATATAAGGAAGTGCCTCGTGTACGGAGTTTATATCTTCTAACCCATGCATTAAGATGAGGATGTTCCTCGTGTATGGAGTTTATATCTTCTAACCCATGCATTTAGATAAGGAAGTGCCTCGTGTACGGAGTTTATTTCTTCTAACCCATGCATTTAGATAAGGATGTGCCTCGTGTATGGAGTTTATATCTTCTAACCCATGCAATTAGATGCGGATGTACCACGTGTACTGCATCATACGGATTTTATGTCTTCTAACCCATTCATTTAGATTATGATGTACCTCGTGTGCTGCATCATGCAGCGTTCATATCTTCTAACACATCCATTTAGATGAGGATGTACCTTGTGCTCTTCATCATAGGAAGTTTATATCTTCTAACTTATTCATTTAGGTGAGGATGTACCGAATGTTCTGTATCGTATGGAGTTTAACCTATTCATATCGATGAGCATGTACCACGTGCGTTGCATCATGCAGAGTTTATATCTTCTAACCCATTGATTTATATGAGGATGTACCTCGTGCGCTGCATCTGACGGAGTTTATATCTTCTAATCCATTCATTTGTATGGAGATGCACCGCGTGCGCTGCATCATTCGAAGATTATATATTCTAACCCTTTTATTTAGATGCGGATGTGCATCGTGCACTGCATCATACATAGTTTATATCTAATAACTCATTCATTTAGATGAGGATATACCTCGTGCGCTGCATCATACGGAGGTTATATCTTCTAACCCATTCATTTAGATTAGGATGTAACTCGTGTGCTGCATCATACGGAGTTTATATCTTCTAACCCAATTGCGAATATCAGTTCGTTATTTGTGTTTATTCTGAATATTTCATAGTTTTTACAAATCTTTGGACATTTATACAGGGGGCTATACGCACTGACGTCGTTTTATTACCGGATTTGTAAAGTGAACGCTTCTTCTAACATTCCTTTAGAAATCTTCATAATCATTTTTCAGAAAGATTAGCAAAATAAGCAACAAAAATCAAAAATACTAACCCCACCAGTAACTTCTAACAATTTCGCCCATCTGGCTTCTCTGCATCTATCTGTTTTCGCTGCAGCCGGTTGATCAGTATGTTAAATGTCTTTGAAAGTTTCATGACCATTTCACAAAATGTATCAGGACAATCGCCAGAAAAGGATATTGCAACGGACGTCATGCTTAGTGATTGACCCCTCTACTGTCAGTCACTACGACGCACGTCATGCTTAGTGATTGACCCCTATACAGTCAGTCACTACGACGCACGTCATGCTTAGTGATTGACCCCCTACAGTCAGTCGCTACGACGCACGTCATGCTTAGTGATCGACCCTTCTACAGTCAGTCGCTACGACGCACGTCATGTTTAGTGATTGACCCCACTACAGTCAGTCGCTACGACGCACGTCATGCTTAGTAATTGATCCCCCTACAGTCAGTCGCTACGACGCACGTCATGCTTAGGGATCGACCCCTCTACAGTCATGCGTAATTATAGACCTCATTACGACGTACGTTATGCTTAGTGATTGACCCCCCTACAGTCAGTCACTACGACGCACGTCATGCTTAGCGATTGCCCCCCTACAGTCATTCGCTACGACGCATGTCATGCTTAGTGATTGACCCCTCTACAGTCAGTCACTACGACGCACATCATGCTTTGTGATTGACACCTCTACAGTCATGCTTAGTGAGTAACTCCTTTACAGTCATGCTTAGTGATTGACCCCTCTACCTCTACAGTCATGTTTAGTGATTGACCCTCTACAGTCATGCTTTTTGATTGATCCCTCTACAGGCATGCTTAGTGATTGACTCCTCTACAGTCATGCTTAATGATTGACCCCTCTACAGTCATGCTTAGTGATTGACCCTCTACAGTCATGCTTAGTGATTGACCTCTCTACAATCATGCTTAGTGATTAACCCCTCTACAGCCATGCTTAGTGATTGACCCCTGTACAGTCATGTTTAGTGATTGACCCCTCTACAGTCAGTCACTACGACGCACGTCATGCTTAGTGATTGACACCTCTACAGTCAGTCACTACGACGCACGTCATGCTTAGGGATGGACCACTCTACAGTCAGTCACTACGACGCACGTCATGCTTAGTGATTGACCCCTCTACAGTCAGTCACTACGACGCACGTCATGCTTAGTGATTGACCCCTCTACAGTCAGTCACTACGACGCACGTCATGCTTAGTGATTGACCCCTCTACAGTCAGTCACTACGACGCACGTCATGCTTAGTGATGGACCCCTCTACGACGCACGTCATGCTTAGTGATTGACCCCTCTACAGTCAGTCACTACGACGCACGTCATGCTTAGTGATTGACCCCTCTACAGTCAGTCACTACGACGCACATCATGCTTAGTGATTGACCCCTCTACAGTCAGTCACTACGACGCACATCATGCTGAGTGATTGACCCCTCTACAGTCAGTCACTACGACGCACGTCATGCTTAGTGATTGACCCCTCTACAGTCAGTCACTACGACGCACGTCATGCTTAGTGATTGACCCCTCTACAGTCAGTCACTACGACGCACCGTCATGCTTAGTGATGGACCCCTCTACGACGCACGTCATGCTTAGTGATTGACCCCTCTACAGTCAGTCACTACGACGCACGTCATGCTTAGTGATTGACCCCCTCTACAGTCAGCTCACTACGACGCACGTCATGCTTAGTTGATTGACCCCTCTACAGTCAGTCCACTACGACGCACGTCATGCTTAGTGATTGACCCCTCTAACAGTCAGTCCACTACTACGCACATCATGCTTAGTGATTGACCACTCTACAGTCAGTCACTAGACGCACCGTCACTGCCTTAGTGATGGGACCCCCTCTACGACGCAACGTCAGGCTTAAGCTGACTGACCCCTCTACGACGCACACATGCTTAGTGATTGACCCCTCTACGACCCACACCACTGCTTAGTGATTGACCCCTCTACGACCAACATCATGCTTAGTGATTGACCGCTCTACAGTCAGTTTTTGCATCATTTGCTCCGGCAAAAATGATTACTGTAAATACATTTCTACCTTCATATGCTCCGGCAAAAGTTTATACTGCAAATACATTTCCCCTCATCATTTTCTCCGTCACAAAGTGAATACTGAAAATGCATCTCTACCTTCAAGTGCTCTGACAAAAGTTAACTTCAAATACATTTCCACCTTGAGTTTGCTCTGGCGTTAATACAAACAAATACATCTTCAACATTATTTACTCGGGCAAAAATTAGTACAGCAAATACGTTTCCCCATTATTTGCTCGGACGAAAGATAATACTGCAGATACATGTTCACCATTATTTGCTCCGCCAAAAGTTAATACTGACAGATACACATTTTCACCAGGAGATATATCGGAATAATTGCTCTTGTGCATTCCCAAGATCGGAATCCGCGTCGTCTGCATGTCTAGCGCTAACTACCAGAGACCCGTCCAGTATTGTATCGAACCCGTATGTAACACAGTGTTCTGCTTTAGGACCCGTCCAACTCAGAAAATTCCCTTGGGTAACACAAGAGTAACACACGAAACTCGTCTAGCGTTATATCAACCCAGGCTGATGCAGGAGTTCTGTCGCAGGACTCTGTACAACGCAGACATCTTCCAAACAACTTACTCCTAAATATTAAACTTATTTTAACTAATAAACCAAAAAAGCATTGATAAAACAAGTTGAAGATTAACTCCATCACACTTTCAAAGAATTAATTTGTAATAAATCCGACTGCAATGAATACTATCCGCATATATTCAACTTTATAAACATACTTCATACATCCAAAAACCAGAGATTTATTATTCTAATAAAAGCACACTCTTGATAACGTTGTTTAAAATAGACATACCAACAATAAATATAAACCGTCGCCAATTGTTGGGCAATTGTGTACATTATGTACAGAGAGAATGTCATATTTCGGTGATTTGTTCTTGTTGTTTGCTCTCAGAAACAATGCCATATCTCGGCGATATATTCTTGTTGTTCGGCCTCAGAGACAATGCCATATCTTGGTGATTTTGATCTTGTTGTTAGACTCTCAGAGACAATGACATTTCTCCCTTTGATGTATTTTGTTGTTCGGCCCTCAGAGACAATGCTTTTCTCGGTGATTTATTTCTTGTTGTTTGACTCTCTGAGAACAATGACAATTCTCCCTTTGATGTATTTTTGTTGTTAGACTCTCTAAGACAATGACATTTCTCCTTTGATGTTATTTTTGTTGTTAGGCTCTCAGAGACAATGACATTTCTCGGTGATTTATTCTTGTTGTTAGACTCTCAGAGACAATGACATTTCTCGGTGATTTTTCTTGTTGTTAGACTCTCAGAGACAAATGCTATTTCTCGGTGATTTAATCTTGTTGTTAGACTCTCAGAGACAATGACATTTCTCGGTGATTTATTCTTGTTGTTTAGGACTATCAGAGACAATGGACATTTCTCGGTGATTTATTCTTGTTGTTAGACTCTCTAAGACAATGACATTTCTCACCTTTGATGTATTCTTTGTTGTTAGGGCTCTCAGAGACAATGACATTCATCGGTGATTTTTCTTGTTGTTAGGCTCTCGGAGACCAATGACATTTCTCGGTGATTTATTCTTGTTGTTAGGCTATCAGAGCGACAATGACATTTCTCGGTGATTTATTCTTGTTGCTAGGCTCTCAGAGACAAATGAAATTTTCACCGGTGATTTATTCTTGTTGGTAGGCTATCAGAGACAATGACATTTCTAAGGATTTATTCTTGTTGTTAGGCTCTCAGAGACAATGGACATTTCTCCCTTTGATGTATGTTTTGTTGTTAGACTCTCTAAGACAATGACATTTCTCCCTTTGATGTATTTGTTGGTGTTAGGCTCTCTAAGACAATGACATTTCTCCCTTTGATGTATTTTTGTTGTTAGGCTTCTCAGAGACAAATGACATGTCTTCGGTGAATTTATTCTTGTTGTTTGACTCTGCATGAGACAATGACATTCTCCCTTTGATGTATTTTGTGTTAAGAC